>JAWDGP010002663.1:10000-77500 GCA_033675545.1 Elysia crispata | reverse complement strand
AGTTAAGTTTGGGGGGGGGGGGGGATTACCTGTTGGTTGTTGTTGGGCTAGTTAAGTCTGAGGAGCTTTTAACTGTTGATTGGTGTTTGTTAGATGCGATAGAATCTTTGCCCACAGTGGTCAATAACACTGGTCGCCATCTCAAAGTCCTAGCTTGGCTTTCATTATTCTGCTTGCTGATGTTTCTTTTTTTTTGTTTTGTTTTTTTGTTCCGTACTTTATGACCGTAGAATCGTGCTAAAAATGTAACACAAATAAAGCACAGTTAGGCAACTCTCATAACTTAGGAATATAAAGAAATATAACAAGAAATTTTCTAATTATAGAAACTTCTAAAAGTTAAAATGGACAACTATTATTTCCCGAAAGGCAATACATCTTTAGTAATTCTTTGCGGGAAATTTTAACAGGCGTATAAAAGGATTTTTAAATAGACTGGGAATGTAGAACAATCTGAATTCCTGTATCACCTGAAAGGAAATAATGTAGTTAAATTAGTATCCAATTCTTACCATTTGATTCCATCACAGCATCATGTCTTAGAGGAACTTAAGTATGATAAACCAGAAATTAAGAAAAGATAAGACAAGATCTTTATTCATCGCTCTTTGGGAAATTCGAAAATCTGGCTCCGTATAAAATTTCGAAAAAAGTTGCTGAAGTATTAGATCTTAAAATCAAAACCTCCGCATCTAAATCGATAACTGTAAAGAGCTGAAGTGTATACTTAAAACTAAAAAGCTCACATGCTGTAAAATATAGTTGAGAACTTAAATTCTAAACAAAAATAAACTATTAAATTGTAAGAGTGATATAGCATCTATTCCATACTAAGCAGGACAAAAAGTTCCATCTCTCTATCCGTACAGAATACGAGAGGTAACACTGCAGCAGACGCAAATGAAGAATCTTCTAGAGCCAGAAACTCAAAAAAAACTAAAATATTCAATGCGAATACTTGAGTGATAGGTTTTAAACTATCACCGTAAAGAACATTCACGTTTAGCTGTTGTTATAAAAGACGACTGTGATTTCTTCCTACGTTATCTCCACCAAAAGTTTACTAAACCTTGAACTGCCAATATCAGTCTTAAATGTAGTCAATAAATTGTTTTAAAAGTTTTGGATTTACACTATAACTTGCTCTTGAAAACCTTATGTCTTTTACTGCTTGAAAGTCTATTTTAAGATTTTGGAATTTCCGTCAGACATTGTGAAGAAATGACCAATCATGATGCTCCTCGGTTACCTCGTGACTATTACTAGCTCGACGATAAACGCAGTTGACATAATGCATTTCAGCTGTGCTCCTCAGACTTCAGAGCGTTTAAATCGAAATGGAGAATGATCAAGGTTATAACTTTACATCAAAATTGGACTGAAGGATTATATACTGAATAAAACTAACCTTTTAACGATGAGCTGTTTAACTTAGAGCCACAATACAGGTTGCGATTTCGTTAGACTTTGCAAATCTCTCGTATATATATATATATATATACATGTAATAAGGTATGGAATAGGACAGGCCATCATTAAACTCTAGGTCCGATTCAAAACTTTACTTCCAAACCCTTAGCCTTAAATGAATCGTCACATAAAAAAAATTAAAATGATGATAAAAACCCTTTCATGTACTTTTCAAAGGAACAAAAAATAATTGATCCCTTTAATAATAAACTCGCCCTAAGTAAATAAAGAGGGTTATCTTTCCCTCAAACAATGATAGTTCTTTTATCATTAAAAAACAAACAAACAGTATTTCCATAATATTTTGACCAAAAACATTATTAATGCTCAGTGTCCAATTATAATGCTGTGCATTATTAAGCTTTTATTTAAATATTACAGTGAATTTAATACACAACAATGTAAAATCAGAGGTTTCAAGTGCAAATTTTCCACTTAAAAATCAGGTATTTTTTTGAAAATATTAAATTTTATGAACAAAACTCTAGTCTCTTCTAGAGATCAAATTTAGGTTAATAAAACATTGTGTATCCTGAAGATGCGGACTATAAATAAACCAAAACCTCTAATATTCACATTTTTGTACTAAGTTTAATTTGTGTTCGTGGATAGGTCCAGTGTTCAAATTTACAACATGGCGCCATTTGAGAGTACTGAGTACCTCCTTAAAGACCATAATATCTACAGAAGAAGATGTCAGGTCAAGACCAGTGCTCAGCTTTTGACAGTACCGAATACCTCCTCAGAGACCAAATACCTACAACAGAACCGGTCAGGACTAATGACCAGTACTGAGTACCTCCTCAGAGACCAATTAATATCTACAACAGAAGCGGTCATGACTAATGATCAGTACTGAGTACCTCCTCAGAGACCAATTAATATCTACAACAGAAGCGGTCATGACTAATGATCAGTACTGAGTACTTCCTCAGAGATCATATCTACAAAAGAAGCGGTCAGGACTAATGATCAGTACTGAGTACCTCCTCAGAGGAGAGCATATATCTACAAAAGAAGCGGTCAGAACTAATGATCAGTACTGAGTACCTCCTCAGAAAGCATAATATCTACAACAGAAGCGGTCACGACTAATGATCAGTACTGAGTACCTCCTCAGAGAGCATACTATCTACAACAGAAGCGGTCAGGACTTACGATCAGCTTTTGACAGTACCGAATACCTCCTCAGAGACCATAATATCTACAACAGAAGCGGTCATGACTAATGATCAGTACTGAGTACCTCCTCAGAGACCAAATATCTACAACAGAAGCGGTCAGGACTAATGATCAGTACTGAGTACCTCCTCAGAGACCATAATTTCTACAACAGAAGCGGTCAGAACTAATGATCAGTATTGAATACCTCCTCAGAGACCAAATATCTACAACAGAAGTGGTCATGACTAATGATCAGTACTGAGTACCTCCTCAGAGACCAATTAATATCTACAACAGAAGCGGTCATGACTAATGATCAGTACTGAGTACTTCCTCAGAGATCATATCTACAAAAGAAGCGGTCAGGACTAATGATCAGTACTGAGTACCTCCTCAGAGGAGAGCATATATCTACAAAAGAAGCGGTCAGAACTAATGATCAGTACTGAGTACCTCCTCAGAAAGCATAATATCTACAACAGAAGCGGTCACGACTAATGATCAGTACTGAGTACCTCCTCAGAGAGCATACTATCTACAAGAGAAGCGGTCAGGACTTACGATCAGCTTTTGACAGTACCGAATACCTCCTCAGAGACCATAATATCTACAACAGAAGCGGTCAGAACTAATGATAAGTACCGAATACCTCCTCAGAGACCAAATATCTACAACAGAAGTGGTCATGACTAATGATCAGTACTGAGTACCTCCTCAGAGACCAAATATCTACAACAGAAGCGGTCATGACTAATGATCAGTACTGAGTACCTCCTCAGAGACCAAAATATCTACAACAGAAGCGGTCAGGACCAGGGATCAGCTTTTGACAGTACTGAGTACCTCCTTAGAGACCATAATATCTACAAAAGAAGCAGTCAGTTCTAATGGTCAGCTTTGGAGTACCTTCTTAAGAACATAATATCTACACACACAAAAAGCGATCAATGATAAGCTCCATAGTAGAGAAATATTTAAATGTCTAAAGGTTCTATACACTTTCAAGCTGTTAAATAGGAGGCTTTTTGTTATTATTATACAATTTGCTTTTCTTCATTATAGACATCTTTTCCTCCTTTTCATTGGAACGGGGAATCATGTTTTAAATCCAACAATATTCAACTTTATGAGGGATAAGTTCTTAATTTCCATCTATGAATTTTGTCTACAACCGTAAGCCAAAAGTTTCGAGAAAGATAGAATCTATACATTGTCCTTCCATAGGGACACACATGGATGCATGATAACTGAAGGAAAAGAGCAATTAAGAAGGAAAATTTCAACAGAGATATGAAGTTATCTCCTCTGAGAAGATGTTAAGAGCCGATAGATATTAAAAGAACAGAGATCTTGAAATACAAACAAATATCACCTTTATTGTGTACTGTCTATAGCTAATATAACTCTCTACAGTGGAGATGCTTCTATAAGCAATAACAAAACTATTTATCCAAAGGGAGATCCAGGGTAATTTTTTAAAAAATGTTTTCATTTCATGAGCCGTTGTTTTTGTTTTAATTTTTTAATATTGTTTTTATTTTTACGTTTGGCGTCTAGCTTTGAAAAGAGATTGTTTGATGGGGAAATGTTATATAAATTATAGATAAGTCTCCTGAATTAAACGAGTTATCACATCCCCTACCCTTTTCCCACATTAATCAATTAAGCTAATTACAGGCATGTCGTTCGCACGCGCACCAATGACGGTATTTCTTGACTGGTGTAGTCTATGAGTCTGTCGATGGGGCTTGGATGGGAGGTGTGGGGGAGTGTGAAGTGGGAGGGAAACCCCGCGTGAGCAGAGCTATGTACGTAGAAGCGGTGTGGCTGAGCCCGGTAAAGATGGAGGGTGAGCAGAGCCTAGTAGTAACAACACTGCAGCACCGCCTGGGATTGAGGAAACACAGGAGAGAATGGGGGGTTCTGAGCTAGGTCTAGATGTAGTGCGGCACACACAGGTTGGTCCTATGTGAAGCGGCTAGTCTTTACTCACTTAGGGAAAGACAGGAGAAAAGAGGAAAAGTGAAACTAACGAGGAAGAGGCAAGAGGAGAGAGCGAAAACTGGATTTGGTTCGTTGTTGAAAGTTAACGCCAACTGTAGGGTTTCTGTCTGCTGAGAAAATCGAAGTGTATGGAAGAATACTTGGGTGTGTGTGGATAAAGTGATTTTAAAAACAGGCGTCTTAGTAGAAACTTGCTCTAAGATCGTGGAAAATGGTTACATCTAATTGAAGATTAGCAATCATTTACCAAGATCGCAGCCCAATCAACCTAAGTGTCGGTAGATCTTTGGACCGGTGTGTCTTTTCAGGTTCCATAAAGAAATGGATCAACCCGTGACTAAGGTTGTATACAACATCCAGATCTAGATTTTCACTTGGTTAAGTCTTTTTTTTATATATCTTATTTAGGTCTAGATCTAGAATGAGGTCAGTTGGGGCAAGGTAATTCAAATCCTCTACGATACTGCACATTACAGTTTATTACTTTGATCTTCATACGGTTTCTAGCGATCTAGATTTAAATAAGGCTTCATCTGCCAACTATAATCCAGTTAAAGAAACTGTTGAATTTCATGATCTTAAAAAATCTTCATACGCTGTCGGTATAATTAGATACACAGTGCCCTACATCTCTACGGAGCGAGACCTACATCCAGATAAAGAGGTATTTATATGATGCTATGCTTTTTTATGGAGCAATCTGACAACTCGATAAATTCTAGATCTAGGTTATCATAGAAACAGTGCTACAGTGGCCTAGTTAGGGAGCTCCAGACAAGCTGGGCTAGAAACTGAATCTTAAGAAAACAGACAAAATGTCATGTTTTTGTTTTTCTTTTGCTGATTGAGTCTTGCGAAACATGATAACATTATGTTACTCTGCTTCATTTTTAAGTTCTTTTCTTTCTTTTGTTTCTCTTGGTTTCTTAACAGCTCTAGGCATTGTTGATTTTGGTTATCAATTCTCGTCCAATTTATAAACTGTTCCAACGTCACTCTATACGCTAATCCTTCTGAACTGAATCAAAATAATAGGAACATCTTATCGATAATAAGACTTTCTCAGTGTCCAAAACTGCAAGAGTTAGTATGCTATACCGCGGTATTGCCTTTAAAATCTCAAAACTATTTGCAAAAGAATAAAGCGATAAAGATGAAAACTAAAATAAAGATCAAAAGATAATTATATAAACGATTTCCGATTGCAAAGGTCCAAAAAGTATCAAAATAAATCGAAATTTTGGACTTCAGTGGATCAATATGTTTATTTACGACATCACAAAATGTGTTTACAAAATCTCCTGTTTTCCGAAGGTTTCAGTTGCGTTGAAGGTTTACTAAGGTGAAATCTTGTCTAAAAGTCATATCTTTGCACAGGCTATCAACTTCCAACTAGTCCTAAATTGTTCAAGGATCTCTAAATTTGGGGGTATTTTTGCTCAGTCTTCTACATGTTAGTTTTTCAATTAACAGACTTCACAAGTGTTTCACTTGATATGGGGAGCGGGATCTGGAGAAATCCGTACAAATGTCGGATACAGACTATTCAGTCAGACCAAGGGATTTCTTCACATCACAGTATTCAGTGACTCATTTTGGAAAATGTAGGTCTTCTAGATTTGTATCGTTTCTTTGACAGGCTTGCTTGTGTCTTTAATTCCCTTCACTCTCTATCTAATCATCTGTTTATATATCTTTCCACTTGTCGATCTTAAAATCCTTCTTTCCCACTGCACTCTCTTTGACTCTCTCGCGGCCTCTTTTTTCTTTTGTCTCTCTTTCCCTCACATTCACACTCTACTTTTTTCTAACTTACTAAATCTCTTGCTCGTCTAAATCATCTGTCTACCTATTCTTCCTTCTATCTCTCCTTCTAAACCCTTTCACAATTCGTATTTTCCCTCATTCCATTCACAGATTCGCCATTTTTGTTCTTCTATTTCATTTCATGCTTGTTAACCTCTCAGCTACCCCAGCATGCTTTTAGCTGCAATACTGTGTCACCGTTTTTTCCAGTTTTTCTTTCCTTTGACAGAGATAGCTTTTTTTTTAGACCGTCAACGCCAACTCCAGCACCATCAGCATTATCATAATCATCATGACAACAACAAAAACAACAACAAAAATATTACTAACATCAACAAACTACCCACCTAGATGTGACAGCTTAAGCTCTGCCTTAGAAGGTGAAGAACACCAAAATCATAGTCGTGACTGTCAAATGGGAACCTGATCCACTGTAAACAAATCGAGGAACACGCAAACTTACAACTCCTGTGGACTCTGCCTCCCTTGTGTTTTCCTGCCAAATGTGCCACTCAGTCAGAATCGATTTTCCCCCGTGAAGCAAGGAACATTTTATCACGTCCATTTGGTTTTCTATTTATCCGTCACAACTGTCTGTAAAACATATTTTACTTCAAATTGTTTGGTTTTTTATTTTTCAGCAATGATTATGTTGCTGGTTGTTGATGATGTTGATGATAATGATGATGGTATAATTTGTTACATTGCTATTTTTATTCGTCATGCATTTTTTCAATATGTCTCGCTGTAAATCTTACACAGTTACACTTAAAACAATATTATTAGAAGAATAGTTGTGGCTGCGGATTTGGCAGCTCGAATGATCTCTCGAGAGAATAGTTTAAAATCCACACAAAATAGAAAAAGTATTCGTTTGATGAAAAGGATGCGTTATTTACATTATCGAAATGTCCAAAAAGGTGTCTGTAGAATGAAATATCCCTAGATATAAAATAATATATTCGTACTGTGTGAATTACCGTTAATGCTCATAGTTTATATACAATAATGGCCTTGTACCAAACACCAAAATAAGGTTTTACGTGGTTTAATACCATGCAAACCACCGTGAATTATTCCAAAGTTGTATTAATCGGCATAACTTGGAACAAAACTACGCGTTATACGTGGCAGTTCAGAAATTTTTTCAATCACGTTGACATACAGTTGGTTCAAATAGTCTTCTAAATACTGTCCTCTTCAAAGCACTGTTAAAAATGTGGCGTCCTATGTAAGCATTCATGTACAACAGTTTAAGTATCTTACCGTGAGGGTGCTTTATCTCATATCTTTAAAACATTACTATTCTTTACTTCTTTTTGACATGTTATTCAATATCATTTACACTTTAACTGCACATTAAGGTGTTTTTTATTGAATATCATTAGTAACATGTATTTGCTTTTTTTTTTAGAACTGCTTTACATCAAATACAATTTTTCATGCACGCGTGTTGAGTTATAGGAAATGATCACTTGTTTTATTATGCTGACACATTCTGGTAGGCTTACAAGTCATATATATATATATATTTATCTGGATCACACAATTATGTCCTAAGTCTATTACAAATGGCATAGCGATTTAGAAAAAGTTTGCTCTCTTTGGGTTATGACAACTTGAAAGCAGGCATAATAGATTAAAAAAAAAAAAGCTTCTTTCCATGTGCTCTATCCTAACTGATCTAAAGCAGCTAATTGAGGTCAATCACTTGAGCGCTGTAGCAGAAGCACACAGTGAGATCTGAGCAGCCTCTGCTAGCATCCTGCTATAATCAACTTTGTCGCGATATGTAAGGGAAATTTGAGGAATGGCCTTGACCTTGGGTTACCCCAGCCACATGATGAGCGGATTAATGACAGGTCAAGGTTACTACGGATCTCTCTCTCTCTCTCTCTCTCTCTCTCTCTCTCTCTCTCTCTCTCTCTCTCTCTCTCTCTCTCTCCATCACCCTCTCTTTCTGTATATCTCTCTGTCTGTCTGGGTGTCTATTTCTGTCTATATCTCTCTGTGTCTGATTCTGCCTTTCTACATGTTTCTCTCTGTCTGCCTCGTCTCTCTCCCTCTTTCACCGCCACCCGGTTCTGTAATCCCTGTAGCTGACCTGCCTGGGCCCACATTGCCACACCTGGCTGTAATCTGTGAGCAGGTTGCCTGCTCGACCTGGGAAAGATCAGGTTTGCTCCAAAATTCTGTTCGGAGCCATGCGGTTCGTCCATTTATTCCATCCCTTAAACTGACAAATTTTGTCTGTGTTTGGGGCCTGGTCTTGATCTATGTGTCCCATGCTGCTTCATACCGCTGTAGTTTTTTTTAAGTAGCAATAGTGTTCTTCTTCTTGTTATTATTATTATTATTATTATTATTATTTTTATTATTATTATTATTATTATTATTATTATTATTATTATTATTATTATTATTATTATTATCATTATCATTAGTATTCTTAGTTGTAGTAATAATAATAGTAGTAGTATTGGTAGTAGTAGTAGTAGTAGTAGTAGTAGTAGTAGTAGTAGTAGTAGTAGTAGTAGTAGTAGTAGTAGTAGTAGTAGTAGTAGTAGTAGTAGTAGTAGTAGTAGTAGTAGTAGTAGTAGTAGTAGTAGTAGCAGTAGGAGTATTTAAAGTGCAACCTTGAATTAAACAGAGATTAAAGTGATTTGTCCATAATCTTTACCCACAAATAGCGCTGTTATTACTACCATTAAACAAAACGGTTGATTGACTACGCATTGAAACAGCCCACTTCACTAATCCAGAGGCTTAGGGCATGTGTTGTAGTTTCTATTACCATAGAGCTGACCAGCCACCTTCCTGCTATGCTCGGGTTGATCCTCTAGACAGGTCATGTGACCAGCCATCTTCCTGCTCTGCCCGGGTTGATCCTCTAGACAGGTCATGTGACCAGCCATCTTCCTGCTATGCCCGGGTAATGCCCGGGTTGATCCTCTAGACAGGTCATGTGACCAGCCATCTTCCTGCTATGCCCGAGTCATGCCCGGGTTGATCCTCCAGACAGGTCATGTGACCAGCCATCTTCCTGCTATGCCCGGGTTGATCCTCTAGACAGGTCATGTGACCAAGTATTTTTACTCTATCTTAATTTTTGGTGTTCTTAGTCGAGAATCATAATACCAAAGTTTAGAATGAGTAACGGAAAGTGCCCTAGGGAAGAGAGGTAAATACAGATTTCTTTTTTTTTTCATAGAGTTCTGTCACTCTTGCGAAAGTTTGGAGCTGGGTGATGAATTCCATTGTTTATTTGTCTGTTAGAAGCTAATGAGTGAAAGAAAACTTTTGATGTATAAAAAAAAAAGAAAGAAATATCACCGCCAACCAAACATCCCTGAGATGAATAATCCATTATTTTAGTTGTCATAAGACAATCATAATGCTGAGATACAAACATAACCAAATTTATTGAAAGAATAAATAGCTTGTTCCCGATCTAAATGCCTCATGCATCATTGTGCACATTGCTGTTTATGTTAGTTTCAGCTGTCTTTTCTTTACTTTCATGCATATTAACTAATAATATTATGTCTGCAATTTCTTTCTTCCTTATGACACTTGTTTCATTTAACATTTCACCAATATTTGTGGAATACATGACCAGGGTCGTAATAAACTTTGTGGATTACATGATCAGGGTCGTAATAAACTTTGTGGATTACATGATCAGGGTCGTAATAAACTTTGTGGATTACATGATCAGGGTCGTAATAAACTTTGTGGATTACATGACCAGGGTCGTAATAAACTTATTGGATTACATGACCAGGGTCGTAATAAACTTTGTGGATTACATGACCCGGTAAGAAATAAACTTATTGGATTACATGACCAGGGTCGTAATAAACTTTGTGGATTACATGAACCGGTAAGAAATAAACTTATTGGATTACATGACCTGGGTCGTAATAAAACTTGAATTGAATTGAAAACTACTGTTATGTTTAATTTGCATATCAAGCCGTAATAGTTTGATGTTTATGAGAAGCGGAGTCATATTGCTCTTATCAATACACAGATAATTTTCAGTTTATTTTTATTTCCGCTGTTACTGTGATATTAAGCGGTGTTACTTGGTCTTGGCCTCTGTTTATAGTTCTTTAATCAACAACTAGAGATGCTTTCTAGAAAGATAGATTGATAATCTAGACCGCGTGAATAAGCAAGACAGAAGTTTTTAGTCTCAAGCCCTCTAAGTTTTCCGTATAATCTTCGACGGACATGTCGACTGTCTGTCAAGCCAAGGGTGGGGCTGGTTAGGTGAGATCTGACTTCACACCACTGGATGAACAGAACTCTAAGTTTATATAATGACCAGCCTATGCCACAGAATGTTTGGCTGTTATTGAAAGATACAACTGCTTGGAATGGAAGCTATGTATAATAGACCGAGGAGCCCATGATTCAAAACTATCTCTACAAGAACTTAATCAGTTTTCATAACTAAATTAACGATGCTGAGTCCATACAAATCGTAGTAATTTTTTTTCTTATTTTCTCTTTTGTTTCGTTTTCGTTTGTCTTTATATTTTATAGTATGCATTAATATTGTAGGACATTTTTATCGAATGGCATATTTTGACTTGATCTTTGGTTCTCTGTGTCGCAAATGTTTCGTAAATCAAATCCTAGTTGACGGTGAGAGAATAATTCTAGCGTCGTTGGGAGAGAACATGTAGGAACATTTCCCGACTGACCGTCTCAAGTGGAACAACTAACCATAACAAGCAATAGGATTTTATGATTGCTCTGCAGTGACTGGCTGCCTATAAATATTGCATGAACGTACTGGAACACGACTTTCTGTTTTTATCTTATAAAAGCTTTATCCCTGTAACACAAACTTTCATTATATTCAATCCTGCCTGAATGTTTTTCTTTTATACAGCTATACATGTTACATTTTTTTATAGTATCTTTTTATGACAGTTATTAGAATTCTGTCTGGAGTCTGTTTAAAATTCACGTCAGTCCAGGTGTCCTGAAAGATAATGCGGCTATTACCTTAAGGTACTTTTATTTTCAAGTACGCCTATGTCTTGATTCGTTCTGTTAATGAAACTAGGAAATTCTTAAGATTATAATCATTTCCCATATTGAAACCGTTGCTTACCCTTTGCATTATGGGAGAAAAAAATATCCACAAAAAGCCGAGCCCATAGCCGTAAGGTATATAGGTTTTTCCCTTGTTCCCACACTTTAAGTTATCAGTATTAACTGTCACACAGGTGTTAGTAATAACTCTACACAGCTATTAATATTTCATATTTTTTTTATGATCCTGCACAGCTAAAAGGGCATGGTAGCTGTAGACAGCGAGAAGAGAGAAAGAGAGAGCGAGCGAGCGAGAGAGAGAGAGAGAGAGAGAGAGAGAGAGAGAGAGAGAGAGAGAGAGAGAGAGAGAGAGAGAGAGAGAGAGAGAGAGCGAGCGAGAGAGAGAGAAAGAGAGAGAGAGAGAGAGAGAGAGAGAGAGAGAGAGAGAGAGAGAGAGAGAGAGAGAGAGAGAGAGAGAGAGAGAGAGAGAGAGAGAGAGACAGAGAGAGAGAGAAGACCGTTGGACAGAAATAATGTATTACTGTGATTAATGGCATGTTGTAACTGAAAACACGTTGGTGTAATTCTATGGGCATAATTTAGAACTTTCAATATATAGTGAAATATAATCTAGGTTTATCATTAACTTGTACCGCTGTATTAGTAGACAGATTGGCGGTATTGGTTATTTTCTTTTTGTAACTAATAGATGAAAACATTGTGTGGTGTCAGGATACCCTGTGTGGGAAGAGAAAAGAGAGGGGATGCGTAAAAATGGAGGAGGGGGGGGGGGGGGGCGCAAGAAGTAAGAGCGAGAGAGAGAGAGACGGGGTGATAGAGAGAGAAAGTGAGAGAGGCCAACGGATAAAATGATATTATCATTATATATATACACACATATGTCACTATATCTGATAGATTGTTTCTAAATTGGCCACTCCCCCCCCCAATCCCCCTTTTACTTAAACGGTGTTATCACTTATCAGGAATAATTTTGAGACCCCCCTAGCGTGGCCACAAGCTGTCTTAATGGAGCGATCAATTCTCGGCGTTTGTTTCTGCAAGCAAGAGAAAAATGCAGGCTTTATTTTGTTTCCCTTCTCTCTCTTTCTCTCGCGCTCTCTTTTGACTCTCTCTCTCCTACTCTCTTATCTCTCTTCACCTCTCTCTCTATCCTTATGTCTTTTTTGAACGAATATTTTTTTTCAGAAAATAATAAAAATTAAAAAAAAACAAAAAAACAAAAACAAAGGAGGTCTCAAGTAAAACTTCTAGAACCAAAATAAATCAAAGCGGATTTTGATTATACTTAATCCTAAAATCAACTCTTATCCGCTAAACAAACAAAAATTTATCCGAAAACTAAGGAAAAAATTAAACGAGTCAATTTTTCCTTTGTCTGCTGCTCTCCTCTTTAAGTTTCTTGATTAAAGAAAATTTTGCGGTTTGTCTGTTTGCAAGTCACTGTGCACGACAAAATGTCTTCATTCACAGGCGCACGTCATGATTTCTTGCCCCATTCTTTTTATCCCATTTTTTTCTTGATTCTTTCAAAAAAATTTGGATTTTTAAATCGGACCAATTGAATTACTCTTAAGCCCCCTTCAGATGTACAGTTTTTTGTATCCGGTAAAGCCATCCGGTCAGTTGAAACTGACACTAACCGGATTAGCAATCATATGACCGTTTACATGCATCAGTTGGATATCAGTTGACCTGATCATTCAAATCTTGGCCTAGATGATGACATCATTGGGTTGTCGTATCTAGTTCGCGCGAAATTCAAAACGTTCACAAAAATGGAGGATGATCAACATGATTTCGAATTTTTTATTTTTTAATTTATCGTTAAATTCTGTTCCCTTCTACGGTTTGACTAATTGAAGGTCGCTGATCACGAAAATCGTATTAATTTTTAGATTGGACCAGTAATTCAAAATATTTTTATTCGTATTTTTAGCTCCGCGCGCGGCAAGATCAAAGTAAAGACCTCGAGGCGCCAGTGCCCCAGTTCACTGGATGTTCACCGGATGGGAAATATCTAGCTGCGCCAGATATCAAGCTATCCGGTACGATTTTTGTCAAGCCGCTTCTTTGCACTACTATTTTTATTCTCATGGACTGACCGGGTGGCTTTATCGGATACAAAAAACTGTACGTCTGAAGGGGGCTTTAAACTCAGCTAGAAGCACGAACCATGCCGGTTCTGGGCGATAACAAAACGTATAAAAACAACAACAAACAAACAAAAGAAATAATAAACGAGAGATGAAAAAAAACCCAGAATAGCTGCCTACATACAAACTAGGTCGCTGTAGCAGAAGCATAGCAGACTAATTAGTCTTAGAGCAGAAGACATAACTGGTTACGGTTCTGTTTGGACATCTGGACATTAGTAGTGGGTCAGTGCCACCATTAGCACAATAATCCACTAGCGTCCTGTTACCATCTCCTTCTAGATGTGAGATTACCATCTCCTTCTAGATGTGAGATTACCATCTCCTTCTAGATGTGAGATTACCATCTCCTTCTAGATGTGAGATTACCATCTCCTTCTAGATGTGAGATTACCATCTCCTTCTAGATGTGAGATTACCATCTCCTTCTAGATGTGAGATTACCATCTCCTTCTAGATGTAACCTGAAGCAGGGCTGGGGAAGATAGTGATCCTTACAAAAGGGATCAGGGGATGTGGTATGACGTCACCATCGGTTCTAAATACCCTCGGGCAATGCAGAGGTACTTCAAGTTGTGAGCTTTACTCACACCTTTTTTTCCGCTAGATAAGAAAAAGGCTGTTATGACTTCCTATGTCTCTTCTCTAACTTGGGAACGAACATATTGGATGAATAGTGATATATAAATTAAAAATTGAACAGTTACCACGTCTGCAGTTGGCGGAAAATCTGATCATAACAAATCAGCTTTCTTTATCGTTAAGATTCATTGGAACCATCAAATCACCTGACCGTAATACGTGGCGATAGAATTGGCAGAGGAAGAGTTCAGTATTATTGTCTTCTATTCTGAATTTATTTCGTGGTGCATTTTTGTTTGAGGATGGTGGCTCTCCCCTAACCTACTGTCACCTGCTAGGAAGATCTCAGAGCTTAAACTTTTTAAAATGAATGTGTTTGTTTCTCCATCATTGTAAACTGCATTTCTGTCTTAAATCATGCTTAATTTCCCCTAACAATGATCTTCTCCTCTACTCAGTATTACTATAAGTTCTTCGACCTTATATTCTCTCTTTATTGCTCCATTTCTCTTTCTTGTTCATTGTTTGTCTTGTCTTGCAGTTTTGCAATTTTTGACGTTTGTTCATCGTCATATTGTCTTGTTAATGTTCTACTAATGATTATATAAATATTATGACAATATATTAACATTGTTTTCTTCTTCTCCTGTGCTTATATTGTGAAGGCTAGATATTTGTATTCCATCTTCGTATACACATGTCCTTTATCGGTCCGCTATTCTACTTTATGATGTATCCGTTTAGACAACTGGATAATCATTACTGCACCTACCTATGCAAATAATCTATTCATCTTTTCTGTCTACATTTATTTATTGAACTTTCTATCTTATTTTATTTTAGTCTATATTTCTTTCTCTGTATCAACCTTTCTGACTCTAATTACATAATTATCTGTCTGTCTGTCTTTATGACATTTACCTACCCAGTTATCTATCTATCTATCTATCTATCTATCTATCTATCTATCTATCTATCTATCTATCTATCTATCAATCTACCTATATAACTATCTATCTATCTATCCTTAATGGTCTATCAATGTAACTGTCTATTTGACCATCCATCTATCTGTCTGCCTATCTTTCTATTTATCTATCTTTTTATCTATGTGTTCATTTAGAAGTATCTATCTGTCAATCTCTATTTGGCTTTCTACCTATCTATGTATCTATCTATCTATCTATCTATCTATCTATCTATCTATCTATCTATCTATCTATCTATCTATCTATCTATCTATCTCTTCATCTATTCACCATCAACAATGACCAGATCCATACATTAATCAGATTTACACAAGATGTATTGTTCAGCAAACGCAAACATATCGCCTTAGCCCAAACCGAAGATCTAGAGCTTTAAGGCTAGCTCAACCTATGTTAGTAAAAATCTCGTAGAACTATTTCTGTTGAGACAGGTTCATACAGACATAATGCCAGGCTGGCCAGCTGTTTCCGGTTTTCAGTTTGACCTTACCTGGCGACTTTGGCTATCTATGTGAAGGCGGTGAAGTCTTTTAAAGCCTGCCTGTCTGTCTGTCTATCTCTCGTCTCTATCTTTCTCTCTTCTTCGCTCTCCCTCTCTTTCTCCTCCTTATTTTCCCTGCCTTTCTTTTCTCTCTCTCTCTCTCTCTCTCTCTCTCTCTCTCTCTCTCTCTCTCTCTCTCTCTCTCTTTGACATTCTTTCTAAGTATGCACTTGACTCTCTCAAGTTTTTCTTTCTTTCCCCTTTCTACTCCATTTATTTTCCTTTCTTTCTATCTACCCTTGTGTCTGTGCCTTTCTTTCTCTTTCTGTATCTCTATCTCTGACTTTCGTGGTCGATCACTAGCCTTCCTTGTTTCTTGCCTGCTAATATTCATGTATTTTCCTCGTGATAAATAAAATTTACATCAAAGGATTTACTTAACACTTCCGAAAAGACCATCGCTTCATCCGCTAGGTGAGAATTTGTCGAACCTATTGTATGCATTCATTTTGTTGTTGTTGTTATTGTTGTTTCTTCTTCTTCTTCTTCTTCTTCTTCTTCTTCTTCTTCTTCTTCTTCTTCTTCTTCTTCTTCTTCTTCTTCTTCTTCTTCTTCTTCTTCTTCTTCTTCTTCTTCTTCTTCTTCTTCTTCTTCTTCTTCTTCTTCTTCTTCTTCTTCTTCTTCTTCTTCTTCTTCTTCTTCTTCTTCTTCTTCTTCTTCTTCTTCTCTTTTCATATTGAATTATTATTATTATTATTATTATTATTATTATTATTATTATTATTATTATTATTATTATTATTATTATTATTATTATTATTATTATTTTGATTTTGATTAATGTTATAATAATAATTATTATTTTTATACAACAACTACATACTACTCTTACTACTACTACTACTACTACTACTACTACTACTACTACTACTACTACTACTACTACTACTACTACTACTACTACTACTACTACTACTACTACCATCACCACTACTACTGCTACTACTACGGCGACTTTCATTATTATTTGAATGATTTTTTTTTTCTTATTATTTAGTATTTTGACATGATCTTATAGACGTTACTTTCTAAAAAAAATATCAAATCAATGCATCAGTACCTGCCAATTTTAAGTATTCCTTCGTTACAATTTATTACTTGCTTCCTTTTTCTTTTTAATTCCTCTGTCTGTAACTTTGGCAATGGTATAAAGCTTTCGTGAGGAACTTGTATCTGCCATCGATTCTATTCAAATCAGAACGTTTCTTTACACGACAAAGCACTTTGTGTGTTTTCCAGGACGTCTGTTCCAGTCCTTATCTAGGCTGAATCGTTTCCCTTTGTCATAAACCGGTAGTCTGGTACTGGGCACAAACCAGTTGTTCAGATTTTGAAAAATCGAATATTCGGTTACATGAAATATTCGCACGACCCGGTTGCATCTCTCCGTATTATTTTTATAACAGGACTAGGAAGGGCAGATAGAACCCCTGGTTGCTCCATGCCTTATCAGTTGTTTCTTTCTTTCCCTGCCTGTTTTATTCAGGTTTTTTTTTTTCTTTTCTTTAATCTGCACCGCCCACAAACGAATACCCTGTCTCGTCTGAATCGACGATAACGGAGCGAAAAGGAAATAAAAGATTAACACGTTAGACCTAGACCTAGACCTAGATTACATCTGAGGGACATAAATGTATATAAAAAAAGAAACCCAATTAAATGACACTTTGTTGCGCGTTGCGTTATCTTGAGGAAGCCGGGCCTGTTGTTTTAATCCAGTTTTTTTTTTCTTGTCTGGAGAAGGAAACAGTAGTAAACATCACAGGCTTGGCGAAGAAGAAGAGCTTCAGACTGACTCAATGTTAGTTCTTAGATGTTGATTTAGTACAGTACGATGGCTCGTGTAAATAGATTATATTTCGAAACAGCGGCTTGTTAGCTTTGCTGTATTCGCTAGTTATTAAAGCTTCATGCTCCTGATTGTGATCTAAATGTTTCGGGTAAAGAGTAAGCCAGTGTGTTTCCACTTAAATCAAAACAATAGCGTAGGGGAAAAAACAGAAAGGGGGAGGGGGGGGGTGTTAAAAAATAGGTGGCTCAGGTAAAGCGTGTGGTCTAGTAACTGGTAAAGAGAACTAAAAGCAAGTTATGACTGGATCAGAAAGTCGTGCTGCTTGACCCAATCTGAAATTATCTCATTCAACCATTAGTCAGAGCAAATCTACAAGGCTGGGCGGTCTAATAGCTGCCAAGAGGAATAACTTGACTTGGCCGTGGCCACCACCCTTGTTCTAATTACGATCATTTAAACACAGGGTGAAATGTGCCTTTTAAAAAAAACCCACAGAAAACTCCGTTACATTTCTTAAATTTTTTTTTTAATCCAAACGTTGAAGTATTGAAGAAACATTGAATAAATGGCACGAAACTGCCAAAGACGTAGAAGTTGTCTATTTCACATTCGAAATTGCGGTCACCCGAGTTTCTTGTGAAGCAGAATCTGGTTGAAAGAAGGTCAAGGGCATTCCAAAAATGACGTCACCTTGATAATTATCCTGTTCTGAGCTGTCACGGATCATGTTCGGTACTTCACTTATCCTCGCATGAAACGTTTGCTGGTACTAGTTCTTTGGCATATTTTGAAAAAAATATCCACATTAGTTTGCTTCCTTACCGTACAAAAAGAATTAAATGTTATTTTGACCCCTGTGGGAAAATTGTCTCTGATGGTTCGGGAAAATCTCGCTTTATCTATGCTAGATTTGATGATCGTCCGTGTTGTTTCTTAGATTACGGTTCTAGAACATTCTTCTGACTAAATTTCCATCAATTTGAGTAGATTCTTCTGACTAGACCTCCATCAGAGAGTTAGTGCTGAAAGGGAAACGCCCATGTTCTCGTGCGGCAGCAACAGACTGATATCAATGTCCGATCCAACCATGATAGAGTGTGGTACCAGATTTTGAATTGTTAGTACTTCGGCCGCGGTACTAAAACTCGATACTCCAGATACGCGCACGGTATGTCTCGGGTGTGCAATGCAGTGCGACTCAACGCCTGTTGTGAGAAAGATAAAATTTCATGACTAACATCTTACGTATTAAAAATAACATTAATCTCTTTTTATTTACTTTGATAACGAGACTTTGAGTAATCCTGCACCAAGCGGTAGGTTTTAGTAGATATTGAAAGACATTTATCGTTATATTTCTTTTTAAATTTATGAGTTAAGGATGATGTCTTCCACATTTTGTTGTTTTCATCGCTATTTTTTAATAGTTTGTATCCATCTGCTTCCCACGGTACATATTCAAGGGCTCCAAACTCAGCGAAAAAAAGCGACCTAGAATAAGCTTAGCTCTACAATAGTCTTTTACATCAAATTATCTAAGAATATGAAAACTTGTGTGTAATAAAAAATACTGTTGTATAAAACTAATAAAAATTTAGTGCCTGATGACAATGTAAAGCTATCTTCTTTACTTACCACTAAGTGGATAAAAAAAACACAACAAAGCAAAAAAAGCGCTCACGCTTGAAAAAATCAAAGAAGGTAGTCCAGCAGAAGGAAAAAAGAAGAAGGAAAAAGATGATTAATTTTTAAATTGATAAAGAACTGACAAAGTTAATTGGGTGTGAAACCATTGGCTAGCAGGGAGGCAGTCGATCGAGTTCTACTTGTTAAATCCTCAAGGTTTGAAATAAAAGCTTCAGGCGAAAAATTGGTCACCATGAAGAAGATGAGAAATATCAGATTGGTCGGGTTCTTTTGAAAGACATTTCTATACACATTCTTCTATTAAATTCTCTCTCTCTCTCTCTCTCTCTCTCTCTCTCTCTCTCTCTCTCTCTCTCTCTCTCTCTCTCTCTCTCTCTCTCTCTCTCTCTTTCTATCGCTTATGTTTGTGTTTCTATACCTTTTTTGTATATATGCATCTCACTGTCTGTTTTTTTCTGACTCTCTTTCTCTCTCTCTCCTTGTATATCTGTCTCTCTGTTTGACTTTCTCAGTCTCCATATCTCTCTCTCTCTCTCTCTCTCTCTCTCTCTCTCTCTCTCTCTCTCTCTCTCTCTCTCTCTCTCTCTCTCTCGCTTTAATCCCTTTTTTCTAAATTTGCGCATTGAATTCAACACAAGATACGAGTCGCGAGAGCAAAGCGCTGAAAGATAAAATCCATTTATTTTTTCCCTTGCGCAAGTTTCTCACGCCACATTTTCTGTACTCCTCGATGCCTTTTCTCATCCCACTAACTTCTCTTAGAAAATTATACACAGCGCGCTAACATTTTCTTACCTTTTTCTAAACTTAGAGTCTTATAATGGTAGCAAGATTACTAACGGGCTAAAGACGACTGTAACGAGAAAACATAAAGACAAAGAAATTATTAACTTTGACTAATTCATTCTTACTATTCATTGTTTATATATTGTACTGACCTTAAAAAAGTCACTTTTTCCTGTGACCTTATGTCAAAAGGTATAAAGGTTGGGTGACTGAAAAATTGCTTTGTCGGTCTCTTGTCTGTTTTTGTTCATGCCAATGAAAACTTGGGTTTTGCCAGACTATCGTATCAATATTTCTGTTAAATTATCATGTACGTTTCCACAGTTTTGGTGGATGTATGTGACCTCAAACTTTGTTCTCAGAAGCAGAAAGATGATTAAATGCACACAAGTAAAATAAATAATAGAACCAAGCATCCGTAAATCTAAACATACCCTTGACATAACTAATCAATCAAAGACAGGGGGAAAGACGGTAAAATTGTTAAGAGCAAAATATGGAAGCAACGACCCAGCAAGCCTTTTGATTAAAGCTGCAGTTTTCCTCTTGTAGTCATGATGCCTTTTAATTGAAGAATCTAAAAAAATCCTGCCATAAATGCCAGGCATTGGAAACGATATCTGTGGATTGACAAATTGGACTGTTCTGTCCGTGCTGGTTTGGAGGATGATAAAATCTGACTACTAGCGGCACTATCGTCAACTATCATCTACTATCATCGACTATCACCTGCTATCATTGTTAATCCCAGCGTCTCTTTGCTGACAACTGCAAAAAATGAAATATGTGCGAAAATACAAAGTTTATTGTTGTATCAATGCCGCGCAAGCTGCAGTACCGTGAGCTAAACTGGCATGAAAAATTGGTTTCTGTTGAGTGACTTTCAGGGATGGAGAGACAGATTGAGAGAGAGAGAGAGAGAGAGAGAGAGAGAGAGAGAGAGAGGGAGATAGATAGATAGATAGATAGGGAGAGAGAGAGAGAGAGAGAGAGAGAGAGAGAGAGAGAGAGAGAGAGAGAGAGAGAGAGAGAGAGAGAGAGAGAGAGAGAGAGAGAGAGAGAGAGAGAGAGAGAGAGAGAGAGAGGATAGACTGGTGAGGCATAGTGTGACCGTGATCTTTTACAGAAGGTAGATCTACTGAACTTATTCCCACGTTTAGGTATCTACTGCAGCAGCACTCCTGTTCAAACGTTATCCCTATGATGGTGTATCAAATATTTTGAATTGATGTTAAAACAAAATAGCTCAGTTTAAGGTTAGGAAATAAAAGAATGAGAAAAAGAAATTAGGAATATTTTAAGTACTGGTGCTCCTCAGAACGATTGGTAAGATCTCTCTCTCTCTCTCTCTCTCTCTCTCTCTCTCTCTCTCTCTCTCTCTCTCTCTCTCTCTCTCTCTCTCTCTCTCTCTCTCTCTCTCTCTCTCCCTATCTATCTATCTATCTCCCTCTCTTTCTCTCTCTCTCTCCCTATCTATCTATCTATCTCCCTCTCTCTCTCTCTCTCTCTCTCCCTATCTATCTATCTATCTCCCTCTCTTTCTCTCTCTCTTTGTCTTTCTCACGATCTCTTTCGTTGTCTCTCTTTCTCCGTCTGACTCTCTCTCTCTCTCTCTCTCTCTCTCTCTCTCTCTCTCTCTATCTATCTATCTATCTATCTCTATCTCTATCTCATCACCTAGCAAACATCCATCTCCCTGTTCCAAGAGCCGAACAAATCTTGGACTGTTTTTCCAGCTGTAATAGTAAATTTGATCTTTTTTTTAATCTGAAAAACAAACTTAACGACTGTGTTTTATGTTTTAAAAAAATAATCCAAGTTGTTTGTATCAACTAAATCAGCTATTTTTGTGAGAAATAATTAAGCGACACACTGTATCCTTGAATAATGACGTCATGAAATAATTTACTTTTGTACAGTTTTCTTAATCGATATGGTTTGACGCTATCACGATCATTTATCTATATTTCACTAATTCGTTTTTCCATTGCTGCTTTAAGCTTTTTATTTAAATTTGATTTATTATTATTATTATTATTATTATTATTATTATTATTATTATTATTATTATTATTATTACTACTACTACTACTACTACTACTACTACTACTACTACTACTACTACTACTACTACTACTACTACTACTACTACTACTACTACTACTACTACTACTACTACTACTACTACTACTACTACTACTACTACTAATACTACTACTAATACTACTTATTCTGCTAATACTACTACTACTACTACTACTACTACTACTACTACTACTACTACTACTACTACTACTACTACTACTACTACTACTACTACCACCACCACTACTACTACTACTACTACTACCACCACCACCACTACTACTACTACTACTACTACTACTACTACCACTACTACTACTACTACTACTACCACCACCACCACTACTACTACTACTACTTTTACTACTACTACCACCACCACCACCACCACCACCACCACTACACTACTACTACTACTACTACTACTACTACTACTACTACTACTACTACTACTACTACTACTACTACTACTACCACTACTACTACCACTACTACCACTACTACTACTACTACTACTACTACTACTACTACTACTACTACTACTACTACTACTACTGCTACTGCTACTACTATTATCACTATTATTATTATTATTATTATTATTATTATTATTATTATTATTATTATTATTATTATTATTATTATTATTATTATATCAATACTTTTTTGACTAATATTATTTTCATAAGAATTATTATCATTATTCTTCTGATTCCCTCCCTTTCTCACAATTATCTATGGTTCACTCGTCGCACCTGATCAATCCTGTTTATTGTTCCTGGAACAGCGTAACTATCTGGGCTACACATTCACTCTCTGCCAGGTAGATCTACATCTAGATGCAGATTCCCCTTGGAGAAGACAGCTTTGACGAAATGAAACACCGTGAAATTGAAAGAAAATTTAAAAGGAGATTTAAAAAAAGGAAAAATAAAAGAATACAAGCAAGATAATTGTTTTGAGAAAATTTTTAAACGAAGAGGGGAAAAAAATCTTACTCGAGAAGGCGCAGGCAAGACAAACATTTTCGCGCAGACATAAACACAAAGAGAGTGGGGGGAAAATTAGTCTTGTTCTTCAAGTTTGTTTTTGATTCTTCTAAATTTCAAGAAGAGTATTACAAGGCGGCAACTTTCTGACAAGCTAAGGTTTGAGCTGGTTTTACCGCATCCATCCTTGCCATGGACCTAGAATGAACTCAATACTACTCGCTGTCACTCGTGCGGTCAACCGACTGAGCATAACTATTCAACGTCCTTAAGGAAAATAAAATATGGAGCAGCGAGATTGGTTTTTAATCTCGTGTCGAGCGATTAATACAAAATATCGAGGGGGGGGGAGCATCCGTCATTGTTAATCCGTATCCGGAGAGACGCGGAGAGGCTGTGTCTTTAACCTGATGGATTAATGATTAAACTAGAGGAGAGCTGAATCAGTCCAGAACACTGGTGGTGCCAGTCTAGTTATCAGAGAACAGACCTGTCTGTCTGTCTGTCTGTCTGTCTTTGTGAGTCATTCTGAATTGTTTCTTGTTTTTCTTGTCGGCCTGGTTTTAAGGCCAAGCCTCCGATACAAGGTTTTAATGTGTTTCATCGGTGTTTGGTTTTTTCTTCACCTCCAGTTTCAGTTAGGTTTGAACTCACAACAGATGACACATCAGTCAGATTTTTAATGTAGGTGCGTCATTTCGTTTAAGCTTTTCTTTATCTTTTATTCTCACAATCTCTGAATTTGTGTTCCTCTATTTTGTTTTCATTTCGTCCAATTTCTCTCTTTTTAGTTATGTCTCTCTTCCTTTACTTTTGCCTGTCTGTCTGTCTGTCTGTCTGTCTGTCTGTCTCTCTTTCTCTCTCTCTCTCTCTCTCTCTCTCTTTCTCTCTCTCTCTCTGTCTCTCTGTCTCTCTCTTTCTCTGTCTGTCTGTCTCTCTCTCTCTCCTCTCTCTCCCTCTCTTTCTCTCTGTCTGTCTCTCTCTCTTTTTCTCTCTCTGTCTCTCTATCTCTCTCTGTCTGTCTCTCTATCTGTCTGTCTCTCTCTCTGTCTGTCTGTCGCTCTCTCCTCTCTCTCCCTCTCTTTTTGTCTGTCTGTCTGTCTGTCTGTCTTTCCCTCTCTCTCTCTCTCTTTCTGTCTGTCTGTCTGTCTGTCTGTCTGTCTGTCTCTCTCTCTCTCTCTCTCTCTCTCTCTCTCTCTCTCTCTCTCTCTCTCTCTCTCTCTCTCTCCTTTCATTCCCTTTTCTCTCAGTTCACACACCTTGTCTCACAGATGTCCAATCAGAAATGAGCGTGAGACCCATCCGCACAACCACACCTCTGGAGCCGATCTTTCCACCCTCCTTCCACCCTCCTTCCACCCTCCTTCCACCCTCCTTCCACCACTGTTATCATCGACTCCATCAGGCTCTAGATAGATCACCGCGGCCTGTAGATGTGACAATAACGATTACAAATTCTTCCTCTTACAGACAGAAAAATAAAGCTCCTTAGAAGTGTTTTGTTTTTGTTTGGTTTGGTTTTTTTAATCTTTACCCGCCATGCTCTTTTCCATAACACACAAACCATAATCAAAGCAAAACATGCATTAATGCCTTTCCCAACAGTTTTCACGCCTTTAGCATTATTTCCGTTATTATCAAGCCAGTTGCTATGTTTTTAGATACAAGCACTTGATCTTAGACTGATTGTCTCGGCAAAGCAAAGCTCCCGTGTTTTACTCATTCGTTTCCCTTACGAGGTGAATGGCCTTGGGCGACTCAACCAGTGGTCAGTACCAGGGACTAGCTGGATGGCAGTGATCAAACCTTGACATTTAACTGAAGTGCTCTCAGACGGAGACTGGGTTGAATTTTGCTCCCACCTGTTTCAGTAAATGAAAAGTATCACCTGTGCAGTTTTATCACCATTGAATTAAATTTAGCCTCTCAATTTAGTCGTTTTGGGTTCTTATAGCCGTCCTTTAATATTTTACGAGGTAAAACTTAAGAGGTATAAAAAATTGTAATGGGTTTTTTTTATAATTATTGCTCATTCGTTTCCATGAAAATTTTATACAGACACAATACTTTGCTTTTCCCAAAATCAAGAATAAGGCGTGTTGACTGAGGTCAGACCTTACCTTAAGATGGTCCAGCTGAGAAACAAACCCATGACCTCCTTACTGTCTGACCCTCTCTCTACCGACTAAACTGGCTTGATACCCTGTAAAAGCGCCTATTTGAGTGCAGCTTAAGCCTTTGAATACGCCTTAAAAATATAATTTAACAAATCTAAGAACACCAAACAAAGGAAATGAAACATCTTTGCCTAGTTTGCTTGTTGTGTGATATAGCCCGCCGTCAACTCTGCTATTTGTGCCTTTTTGCTTGTAAAACCCAAGCCCTTTTCGGGCAGAGGATGAAGAGGC
Organism: Elysia crispata; assembly: GCA_033675545.1. NCBI lineage: Eukaryota > Metazoa > Mollusca > Gastropoda > Plakobranchidae > Elysia > Elysia crispata. The sequence continues at coordinate 52,011 of JAWDGP010002663.1, read as the reverse complement.
TCGAACCCTCAAAGAATGTCCCTGTGGACATCAGGGCGCACGCTCTAATCCCCAGCCACCGGTGCTCCTCATTAATTTCCCGCTAATCCCAGGCGTACGAGTGGCTTCAGACTTGAGACTGGGGTTTAGTCATTCTATCGGCCCAGCCACTGGAGCCGTGCTGGGGGCCAGGCCCAGGGATGTGACGTTCCTTTGTCTCGAACCGTCCGCCCCTTGTGTGTGAGGCTGATAAGAGACTGGGTTACCACCGCACCCTGTGGCAAACTGACAGATAATTCCAGCGCGTGGTTTTCACTGCAACAACAAGCCAGGCTTAGTATCGACTCAGTGATGAGTAGGAGGTGATAAACGTTCACCTGTGAGTAATCATTGTCGATTTCTGTTTTTTCTTCAATGCAGTTCTGTGACGTCATCAATCAAGGTTACTTCAAATGAGAGAAAGAATTAACCTTCGTATAATTATAAGAGGGTTTAAGAATAGTTACACCGGCTGGTAACGGGATTAAAACACTGCATCCATGTTTGTCTATTTACGCAAAGATAACATTGAGGCGTCATCCCTTAAGGACACAACCGTTATTTAAATCTTCTCATTGCACACACGTTTGACCTTGTTCATTAAAATATCTACAAACATATTCGCCATAAAACAATCCCTTATCGTCTCGTTTGTTACATTTGTAGAGATTTCCTGAGTAGAGCGATAAGTTAGCTAGAACTTTTATTGTCATACAGAAGCGCCTCTTTTCCTGAGTAGAGCGATAAGTTAGCTAGAACTTTTATTGTCATACAGAAGCGCCTCTTTTCCTGAGTAGAGCGATAAGTTAGCTAGAACTTTTATTGTCATACAGAAGCGCCTCTTTTCCTGAGTAGAGCGATAAGTTAGCTAGAACTTTTATTGTCATACAGAAGCGCCTCTTTTCCTGAGTAGAGCGATAAGTTAGCTAGAACTTTTATTGTCATACAGAAGCGCCTCTTTTCCTGAGTAGAGCGATAAGTTAGCTAGAACTTTTATTGTCATACAGAAGCGCCTCTTTTCCTGAGTAGAGCGATAAGTTAGCTAGAACTTTTATTGTCATACAGAAGCGCCTCTTTTCCTGAGTAGAGCGATAAGTTAGCTAGAACTTTTATTGTCATACAGAAGCGCCTCTTTTCCTGAGTAGAGCGATAAGTTATCTAGAACTTTTATTGTCATACAGAAGCGCCTCTTTTCCTGAGTATAGCGATAAGTTAGCTAGAACTTTTATTGTCATACAGAAGCGCCTCTTTTCCTGAGTAGAGCGATAAGTTAGCTAGAACTTTTATTGTCATACAGAAGCGCCTCTTTTTTTTCCAAGGGCTGCACCCATTATCAAAGTTGTTTTTTTTATGTTTTGTCTTACCTTGCTAAAGCATACGCAATGTGTGTGTGGGTATATTGTGTGTATATTACAAGAGAAGGCTAAAAATTAAGGCTGGGTTAAAGTGTATTGTGGGTAGGATAGCTCAGCATTTGCCCAGATATTTCTCTAAAACATACACGTGATGCTAAATGCTCTGGAATTTTTTTTTAAAACGTAGTTTGATAGGGAAGGGATGACAGGAGAAAGGTGGATACAGTAGGAATTTGGCGTTGTGGGGGGTTCCTGTAGAACAAATTTCATTTTCTTGTTCTGTGTTTTAAGGTGTAAGAGAGATATGGAGAGAATGAGACAGAGACAGATGTAAATAAAGAGATAAGATAGGCAGACAGACAAAACTTTTACTTCTGGAAGCATGTGAGCGCCTGAATGAGAATTTTATTTATGTTAAGGCATATAGGGACAAGTGAGAGAGAAAGAGAAAAAGAGAGGAGAGAGAGAGAGAGAGAGAGAGAGAGAGAGAGAGAGAGAGAGAGAGAGAGAGAGAGAGAGAGAGAGAGAGAGAGAGAGAGAGAGAGAGAGAGAGAGAGAGAGAGAGAGAGAGACAGAGAGAGAGAGAGACAGAGAGAGAGAGAGACAGAGAGAGAGAGAGAGAGAGAGAGAGACAGAGAGAGAGAGAGACAGAGAGAGAGAGAGAGAGAGAGAGAGAGAGAGAGAGAGAGAGAGAGAGAGAGAGAGAGAGAGAGAGAGAGAGTACGAAGACAATTATGAGGCTCGCATATATTAAATCTAACATACACGATATAGAGTGGGGACCGGAAGAGAGAGATAGAGGGACAGAAACAGGAAATGTTAGAAATATAGACAAAGACGTATAGAAACAATGAGGTCGACAGAATGATGGTCAAACGAAATAGACAGACTGTTTACTTGGTTATCGAACGAAATCTTGGATAAGAAGAAAATGAAAACAGGAAGTCTTGTGGTTACGTTTGTGAGAGAGGATCAAAGAGAGCTTGAGAGTGAGAGAGATACGGAATGTGTGTGTGTGGGAGGGCAGGTAGGTGAGGGAGGTTAACACAGATAGACAAGAAACATCGAAGAAAATTAAGAGTTTGAATGGAAAGCAAGGAAAAGTTAGAAAATAATAATGGAAAAATATTTAATCTTTTGAGAGAGAAAGAGAGAGAGAGAGAGAGAGAGAGAGAGAGAGAGAGAGAGAGAGAGAGAGAGAGAGAGAGAGAGATAGAGAGAGAGGGAGAGGGAGAGATAGAGAGAGAGAGAAGGGGGAGGGGGGGGGGCGAAATGAACACTAAAAGGTAGATAAAAATGAGTATGCATGGTATACCAAAACAAAAGTGCAGTCAGTGACTGCTTTAACGGACCATGTCTGACACACAGTAACCCTCCGTATGTGACAAAATGATAATGATTATTTCATTGGTTCTGGTTTTCTTAGGAATTTATGTGAGTAGTAAAATATATTATTAGCATTATGAAACCAGCCTAAAACCTTTTTGGAATACTACCACAAAGTAAGATTAAAATAATCTTTCAGTCTATGGTAGTACAGCAAGAAATCTGGGGGTTTCAGCATTATGTGAAACGAAAACTCCTCTTACACCCAAATGAAATACACAGATGTTTTATTGACCTGCGAAAGGTTCATAATGTCAAAGGCTTTACGATGACCTTATAGCTTAGAAACTTCCGGAAGTCTGTTTCCTAAATTAATTTTGAGAGTGAGAGAGAGAGAGAGAAAGAGAAAGAGAGAGAGAGAGAGAGAGAGAGAGAGAGAGAGAGAGAAAGAGAGAGAGACAGAGAGACAGACAGAGAGAGACAGAGAGAAAAGAGATATAGAGAGATATCGGTCTTTACAAAACATAGAGCCACTACTTCTGGAAATATCAATATACTATATCCTTACAATGCAAAAAGCATTGTGTACCTAGTACTGAGGCCTAGAGTGGTTATGTTACCTCTATCTGCGTCATTTTCCAGTTCAGGGTTTCAGTCTTCGATTGATGATTGTTTAGGACCGAAGTGTAACGTAGCTTGTTAAAAAGAAAAAAGAAGAGTTTAAAGCTGTTATTAATTTTTTTCCTCAGAGTTTATCACCACACATAGGCTCGGCGGGAAATCTATTGTTTTAAGGTGTCAATCATGGGAACAAACTTTGTTCTTTCTTTCTACGAGGGCAGGCTGATAATTAAGTTCCGTTTAATCATAACTTTTTAATTTTTAACAGCATATACATAAACAATACGTCAAACGAAAGCTTAATATCTCAGCTACATACTTAGCACTCTATTTTTCGATGTAGTCACCGTCGCGATCAACACACCGCCTCCAACGTTTCACTAGTTGGCTCACGCCGTCAGCGAAGAATTCAGACGGCTGTCCACGGCACCATCTGCGAACATCTGCGATAACTTCCTCATCATTGTCATAGTGATGGCCCTTCAGGTACTTCTTGAGTTGGGGAAACAAATAATAGTCAGAGGGGCAAGATCGGGGCTGTATGCAGGGTGAGGTAGGGTCGTAAGTTCCAGCTGCCTTAAGGCGTCCTGAGTTTGGCGACTGGTGTGCGGGCGCGCATTGTCGTGTTGCAGGATTGAGTCCTTATCACGCCGAATACGTCTGAGTCGGAGTTTGAGAGCTCGGAGTGTTGAAATATATCGCTCAGAGTTCACAGTTTGCCCTTGCTCCAGAAATTCCATGTGGACCACTCCCTCCATGTCCCAGAAAACGGTGAACAAGACCTTTCTTGCAGAGGCAACAACCTTGAACTTCCTTGGACTTGGAGAAGTTTTGTGCCTATACTCCATCGATTGGGCTTTACATTCTGGATCGTAGTGGTGGACCCAGGATTCGTCTCCAGTCACAATGCGTTGCAGAAATGCTTCTCCTTCTGCATTGTAACGCTCTAAGAGTTGAGTACACATGTCATTTCTCTGCGCTTTCATCTCTACAGTGAGCTGTCTTGGGACCCAACGGGCAGAGACTTTTCGGTAACCCAGTACAGTTGTGGCGATATGGTGCACTCGTTCTTTCGAAATGCCTACTTCATCTGCAATTTCCTTTTGTTTGACCCTTCGATTAGCTCTAATCATGCAGTCAACTTTCTCTCGATGAGCCGTGTCCGATGCGGAAAGGGGCCTACCCGAACGCTTTCGATCACGCAGAATTGTCTCTCTGGGGTCTTCCCCTTTAAAAATTCTCACCCATTTGCGAACTGCACAGTCTGAAATGCACATTTCACCATAAACTGTCTTCATTCTTGCATGAATGTTTGCAGCAGAACATCCCTCAGCTGCCAAAAACTCGATAACAGAGCGCTGTTTGATGAGAAGGTCATTGGAAGTCGCCATTGTCTCATAAACATGGCTACCACATCATGTGTTGCGCGTCACTGCATTATGAGCACGAATGACGTCACACAAACTTGTTGTTATAGTTAAGTCTAGAAAAATGGTTCGAGAGTATATGTATGAAATTTTAGGTCGATGTGACGAAAATTGACCTAGTTATTAGCAAACGGAACTTAATTATCAGCCTGCCCTCGTAGATATCTACGAAGATCTTGAGTGATTGGGGGTGATGGGGAGAGGGGATAAGGGGTAGATACCTAGAATGATGGATAAATAAATTGATAGATCGATACATACATACATACATACATACATACATACATACATACATACATACAGATAGAAAGAGAGAGAGAGAGAGAGAGAGAGAGAGAGAGAGAGAGAGAGAGAGAGAGAGAGAGAGAGAGAGAGAGAGAGAGAGAGAGAGAGATAAGATTTGCGTGATGGCTGTTAATGGTTGAAGCTGAACATGTTTAGGAAAAGTAAGAAGATAATTACGATAAGAAAGGGATTATAAAGGGATTATGGCAGTTATGTTAATGATGAGACTGAGGAGCAATATTTTAATGTGGATAAATGTGAAGAAAAAGACAATGTGGATGATGGATTTGTCTAACATAGTGGCGAAGATAATTTTTATATTGAATGTTTAAACAAAAGAAACAAAGTCAGTATAACTAACCGGTATAATAAGACTTCTTGGAATAAAATCAAAGAAAAATAAAATTGATTTACGTAGATCTAGTTATAACGTACATGTACCTCTTTTTCTCACCAGATTGAGCGTTTGCGATCCTCAATGGTTAATCCCTCTACGTTTGGTGTGTTTGTGTGTGGTGAGGGTGTTCTTTTGGCCAGAAGATCTCGTTCGTTGTTATATAATTAATAAGATGTACGCAGATGTCTTGCAGCCTCGATTTTTTCCATTGTATTCAAATAATTTATGCGTGAGGCAGACATTTTTAACCAAGACAGTAGGGAAAGAGGTACTCTGCTTGTTGGATTTGGGATGGAAGAGAAGATTTGGGGGAAGGAGGAGAGCGCAGGCAGTCCAGGCAGGCTTTACTTGGTTTTTAGACGCTCGATAATCTGTAGAACAAGCGGTTGCTCGGTCCACATAAGTTGTAAATTATTTTGTCCTTACGGGCTGCTCTAACCGACTGCTGTCTGTCTATGTTCTATTTGAGGCTGTTTGTGGATAATGTACAGGTTTCGTGCTGGCACTATATCCTTACTATCGGCTATCCTGTTTCCCCTTGTGTGTTCCTTTACTTCCTCTTTCCTTTGCCAATTAATATTGATTTCATATTTATATCCTCTCATATGCTCTATTTGTCACTCTTATAGTCTCGCACCCCGTTTTTTTTTTTTATCTACTCCGCATTGTCACTTGGGTAAAGATCTGTCTCTCCTCCATCTCCGCGAGGTTTTTGTTTCTGTTTTGGTTCTTGGTTTTGGTTTTTTTTCTTTGTCTCTTCGTTTACCTGTTCTCCTTATTTTCATTACTTTTCCTCCCTCTTTGCTTGCTTCGTCTTGTATAGTTTGTAGACTTTTCATAAATCGATTCTCTTCCTTTTTGCTTCTCCATCTTTCACGTTGACAATTTTATTCTCTTCCATAGTTAGCTTGTGTAAACTTTCGTTACTTTTTAAGTTGAGAGAAAGAAGCCATTCTGCCAGGCAGCGTCATTTGTCGTCATCTCATATTGCGCCATGTCGCACTACTTACACATCCTTACACACAGTTGCAATCCGCACGGCAGTCAGCCCGTCATTCGATTTTCCTGTCTACTGACACAATCAATATTGAACAGGTCTTGATATTCTCATTCAGCTCTAGACGTGGGGTTTGAAGGACATGCAATTTAAACCTTTCACGTATTATATAGATGCCCTTTTAAATGTCTTTCTTTGTTTCTCCGACTCTCTCGCTCTCTATCTCCTTTCTCTCCTCTCTCTCTATCTATGTCTTTCTTTTCTCTCTCTCTCTGTCTTTCTTTTCTCTCTCTCTCTCTCTCTCTCTCTCTCTCACTCTCACTCTTTCTTTCTTCTCTCTCCCTCTCTTTTCTCTCTCATTCTTTCAAACACACTGTACTCGCCTCATCAGCGCTCTAAATTGAATATCATCTAAAAAAATGACATTTACCCTCCCCACTCCCTGCGAAATATCACTTTCTCACCATGCAAGAATGTCAGAAAGGCAATAAATGGAATTATTATTACTCCGAGGTAGAATTGACCTTCGCATACCCTGATCCATTAATTGCGTTTCGACTGTGTGGCATACTGGTATTGACACACAGAGCTTTTCTCGTCCAACTATTGTTACAGCGAGAATATAAAGTCGTTAATTATTGTAGTCTGTCTGACTAGACTTGGCAATGAGGCCGTAATAATTCGGTTTTCTATAGTTAAACTTGACCTATGTTAAGGCAGAAAATATAATTATGCAGCTATACATGTAGCTAGTAATGTTGTTACAATAATGGTAGCAGTGGTGTAGTTGTTGTGTAAAAATAGGAGGAGGAGGAGGAGTGGCAGCAGTTTTAGTGATGGTGCTGATATTTGTAGTAATTATAGTAATTGCAGTGGCAATGGTAGAATTATGATTAAAGGTTGTAAAATATTGTAGAAAGGTATTCTTCATTTTAAGGAAACACATCCAAAACCTTAAACTAAAAAGGCAATGGTTTCAAGGCAGGATAAACTTTTAAAAAGGAGTGGATCAAGAAGAGAAAAAAAATCATCAATAATAATTTATCAATAAGCAAGTAGCCTATAATTTAGTTTGTGTGCTGGTTGATAAAGCTATTAATACCAAGGCCTTTTTGCATATCAGATCTTAGCTTCGGCCAGGCTGGGAGAAAGTAACAAGACGAAGACTTAAACTCACTGACCGGCCGAGTGACTCTGGCACCCGCGAAGAAGGTCCTTACCGTTATCAGGGCGGACGCTCTAACACCGCAGCCACTTTCTACAGACAGTAAACTTGTCAATATAGTTACATATTGTCTAATATCAATGGTCTTATATCACTTGATCTTGGTTGCAGTTTTGATGGAGCTAAAAGTTTCTTAAGTGACCTATAATGTCGTTAATATGTAAGAATGGTTGTGTCAGCTGTTTTATTGAAACGATAATGAGCTGATATGGTTTTTTTTTTCTTTTTTTCAAACGTCATCGCTCTATTTCATTCTTATCATAATGTGGCATTTCTGTTTTTATCTTTCTGTCTGTCATGGCGTCAGGCTGTCTCTGTCCGTGCCTCAGGAGCTCTTTCTCTTTCTCTATCTTCTCATTTCTTTACTCTACCCCTTTCTTTTTCTTTCATCTGTCTACCTTTCTACATGCATCTGTTTATCTCTTCCTCTCCCATTTCCTGAATCTATCCTGATATCTCTTTCCCTCTGTCTTAAGCAGTCCTGTCTTTCCTGTGCCGACCAATAGCTTGACCCATGTCACCACTCTGTCCCACCATCCCCTAAGTAAGACAAAGGACCTTCAAGTGTCGAGTCCAGCCGCTCGCATCACACCTCCCTGGATCCAATTACCTCAGAGCAGAGAGTGTATATAATTACAATGCTCAGACTTACCGATCCACGCTCGCCTTAACCGATTAAAGATTATCCTCTGTCTCGCCAATCTGTCAAGGCAGAAGGTGTGTGTGTGTGAGGGGGGGAAAAGGGGGGGGGGGGAACTGAAGACCAATCCTAACTGGATAACAACATCGAGTTAGTATTACAAGTACCGAGCAGGGGCGTCAAGAGTTCTTACTGACTTCCGAGACCTCCACACAGCAGCGCCACAGCGCCTCAACCTCGGTACGGCAGACCATCCCTGCCAGCGCGCTACATCAACCTACGGTTCTTATCACTTCCACGCTAAAGTCGATCCCCTATACCACTCGCTCCCGCCTGAAAGTCGTGACATCGACTTAGCCCTTGTTGGTTGTTTGTTCTGTTTTTTACGACTTGTGAACTCCAACTTATAGGACTCATATCTAGTGAGAGCGCACAATAGTTCCAGTGCCGTGAACTTCGGACTCCATTTTTACACGTAACTTTACTTACGGTGGTTTCAGTGGTGAGATTTTTTAAAATTTTGTTCCTTTTTTTTTTTTTAACTTTTTATGTATCAAACACTTTGAATAAATGTGGGGAAAAAAGATTCCAGTTGTAAAGTATGAAGAAAGAAAAAAATAAACAATTTCCTTTTAGTCCGAGCTGAATTCCTACTAATTTTGCCTTTTCATTGATACTTCAGATTCCAGATTAGATTAGAATGTGTGATACAAAAATATTTTCAAATAATAAAAAAAAAAGTTTCTTTTATTGGTTGAGTTTTGCTCTTTGCGTATTTACAACAATTTTTATGGTTGATTGTAACGAAAATAACAAATACAAAAAAAAAAAGAAAATTAACTTTACATGTAAACCTATATTTTATTGGTAGATGATATGAATTAATTTTTTCAAGGGATTTATGTTTCGATGGAATTTTCCCAACCAACAGTGCCTTTAAAACTTTCAGGATTTGTATTTCCCTCTGATTGGTGAGTTATTATTTTGTGTGTGTAATCATCTGACTTGGAATAGATTAGATCTAGTCTAAAGATTTCCGTCTCGGTTATCTTATATCTAATAGTCGCTAGTAAGAGCAGGTAAATTTGACGAAGACAGAAAGGCAAAGGGAGGGGAAAAAAAACCCAGACAACCTGGGAGACGTAGAGACAGAGACAAAAGCATCAAAAGTCGAACAGGGGAGAATGGAAAGTAAAAAGATACAAGTCGAAAGTCAGTGAGAGAGAGAGAGAGAGAGAGAGAGAGAGAGAGAGAGAGAGAGAGAGAGAGAGAGAGAGAGAGAGAGAGAGAGAGAGAGAGAGAGAGAGAGGTGGCCGGGGGCGGGGACAGGAAGAATATGGCAGACAGAGAGGCACACAATGAACGAGTAAAATTAAGAGGGAACTACATTAAATACGTGTGGCAAAAAAAAAAAAAAGAATTTAATAGAGAAAGAGCGATATGATCCGTGGAAGAGGAAGAGGAGACAAGCTCGACTGTTTTTGAAGATATGACAATGAACGCTATCCAGTGAATCAAACAATGGAAGGTCAATGAATAATTGAGTAGATGTCCAATGTTGTACACACAGTGGCAGTAGGCTCTGACGCTCTCACCGTAGCCAAGCTGTCAACCTCCATCTCTGTGATGCGACAGGGATGCTTCACTTAGCATAATTATTAATACTGGACGCTTTTTAATGACATGAAGAACAAGAGTTTTGCATATAATTATGAGTGTAAACAGTTAGAGGCATTTTTTTTATATTTTTTTTCTACCCTTGGGTGGTGGTGGGAATGCAAAATCTGTGCACTTATTTGCAAGTATAAGCTTTTGTATCATTTATTTTTATTTTTGAATTTTGCACTCCATGATCACAGGTCGGTTGGTGGGTGAGAGGGTGAAACTGGAGGGAGAGAATCTTCCAATATAACCCTGCTCTGTGCTCTTTGGGACTGGCTTAGGTTTGATTAAGGCGATGGCAGTGCGGAACTAAGAAGATGAGGCCTAACCCTGTAAACCTGTCTAAGTAAATCTTTTGGCTTGCCGCATTTGAGAGAGAATAGGAGAAAGAGAGACACGCAAAGACGAGAAAATAAGAGAGACATGCTGGCAGACAGAGAGACAGATAGATAGAAGGATTGAGATAGACAGATAGATAGAGAGAGAGGGAGGTAGAGAGAGTGAAAGAGAAAAAGAGCGAAAGAGAGAGAGAGAGAGAAAGAGAGAGAGAAAAAGAGAGAGAGAGAGAGAGGGAGAGGGAGAGAAAGAGAGAGAGTGAAAGAGAAAAAGAGCGAAAGAGAGAGAGAGAGAGAAAGAGAGAGAGAGTGAAAGAGAAAAAGAGCGAAAGAGAGAGAGAGAGAGAAAGAGAGAGAGAAAAAGAGAGAGAGAGAGAGAGAGGGAGTGTGTGTGTGAGTGTGTGTGTCACATGTCACTCGCTTGAAATCAAGAGATGCATAGAATATGAACTTAAAAAGTCAAGGTTACTCTTCTTCTTCTTTCTTTTTTAACTTGATAAACTTCTCCCGGTCCCTCTCAAAAAAACTTAGTAGGGACTTAGGGGACGTTTGAGCAGTTAAAAAATATGGTTTTAATATTTCACTATCACCTACTATAAAAAAAGAGAGGGAGACACAAGAATGGAAAGGTTGAAAGGATGTTATGGACGAAAATAATCCCGAAATTTTTTAATGTTGTTACGGTCAACACCGATGTTTACTGAAAAAAGACTCCATTCTGAATAGCCTCGTCTGGACGTTGTTGATCATGCATAATTAATGATTATTGTTCAGGCTATTCAAACCAAGGCCAACCAGGGCTTCTTTGTGCCGGTCAAGTGTATTCATACCATTTCCTCGTCTATGGTGATCAAACTAAGAACTCGTTTACTTTCTAAGCGCTCTCTCTCTCTCTCTCTCTCTCTCTCTCTCTCTCTCTCTCTCTCTCTCTCTCTCTCTCTCTCTCTCTCCTCTCCTCCCCCCCCCCCCCCCGTCTTGTTCTCTCTGTCTGTCTTTCTATCTCTCCCTCTCACTCCCTCTTTTACTCTCCCTCTTTGTCTCTCTGTCTCTTTCTCTCTCTCTCTCTCTCTCTCTCTCTCTCTCTCTCTCTCTCTCTCTCTCTCTTCGCTCCCTTTCTCACTGATCGTAGGCTTAGCTATCTTTATGCCGATTAATTGCTCACTCAATTTTTTCCAACTATCTTGTCTTTTCCAATGGCTTTATCTGTCTTTCTGTCAATCTATACTCCTTCTCTCTCTCTCTCTCTCTTTCTTTTTTTTTCCTCTCTTTCTCTTTCTCACCGCTCCTCTCTCAACCCAATTGATGACTCATGTTTATAGTCTTTTCCCTTGTCCTTGATGAGAGCCATTTCTCCTCCTCCCCCCTCTCTCCCATACACCCCCTCCTTCATTGACAGAGAAACACACATCGAACTTTTGTTATCATCAAGCCCAGGTACTGTAAAGTTCTATTCTAGACAGCCTCAGAGTCGAGAATGGGCACTTGCCACATCTGAGCACGGTTCAGTGTTTTAGCGTCGTCAGAGCAAAGCTTAAATATAATGGGTGCGCACTACTAGGGTTTAAGATTGTCAGGCTTAGATTTCTAAGAGTTATCAATTTTTGGTCTATTTATGGACCCTGGACAGCTTTACTGGTTTCCTTTAATTTTGCGGTCTCATGTTACCATTCTCTCTCTCTCTCTCTCTCTCTCTCTCTCTCTCTCTCTCTCTCTCTCTCTCTCTCTCTCTCTCTCTCTCTCTCTCTCTCTCTCTCTCTCTCTCTCTCTCTCCCTCCGCATAATTCTCCATCTCTATTATTCTTACACTCTCTAACTGTCTCTTCAGATTTCCCTACGTTTTCAATTTCTCCGTTTTGTTTGATAAACTGCATGTAAAAGCGCCTATTTTAACTGTCATTATAACTGAGGAAAAGCAAGTATTATGGGATCAATATGATACAAGATTATAAAAACGGCACGCTTTATATTTTGTTTCCCCGTAGATATGGTAATATAAATTTCTTGTATTTTTTTAATTAATCGACTGAAAAGGGGATTTTTTAAAAATTTTTTTATTGTTTAGATGAAAATTGAATTTAATGGTTGAGGCAGAATTTCTCGGTGTCAAAATTATTGCCGATGTTAGAATTGGAATCGAAGTTCCATCATATCATTTTCTTGATCTGAACAATTCGAGTCGATGTATTTGAAAAGCTCCACATAGTGAGTCGAATCTATTCAATTATCTCACACTATGCGCGTGTTTTACAGACAAATTTCTCCAGTTGATTTATGCGCATTGTATACAAAATGCCTCTCACATAGAGATGACGTAGAGGTAGATCGCACATTGTCTGTAGTTTGCAGTTGCAGCAATAGAGTTCTTTCCGGTGACAGCTTGTCTTGTTGTCCGCAAGAAGAAAGTTCTTAAGTCTAAATGTCCTCTGGTTGATAGATCTGTAGGGTGTCTGACATTCAGCATGTAGAATGACAGGCTTCAGGTTTGAATCCCGATACCATTAGGTAAAATGTGTATCAGTCTTTACGGGTAAAAACAATTGTTAGTATCCTCAGTGCGCCCGCATCATGTGTTGTTGTTAATGTCGTTGGGAATGATAATGATGTTGATGATGTTTTTTGCTGGTTTTGGTTGCTTCCTTATTCTTCTGTCATTTTCCTCTGTGAGCAGCATAGCCAAGCATGTTGCTATCCGATAAGTTCTCAATTTTTTTCCTCCGCCCTTTAACGTGTTCAGCGGCATAAAAACATTTCATTTATGAACTCAACACTCTGCCATTTAATCCCGATCTACTAGTTAGAAATCCCATTCGATCTGTGTAGTCAATCAGATAGAAAAATGATCCCGCTTTCCCATCACCTCTCAGGTTTCCCGGTGTTAGATCCTGTTTACGCTCCGTTATCCGAGCTCCATAACTGACTGACTGAGCTGGAGCCACACTCCGTATCTTTCTGAGCTCCATAAACTGACTGACTGAGCTGGAGCCACACTCCGTATCTTTCTGAGCTCCATAAACTGACTGACTGAGCTGGAGCCACACTCCGTATCTTTCTGAGCTCCATAAACTGACTGACTGAGCTGGAGCCACACTCCGTATCTTTCTGAGCTCCATAAACTGACTGACTGAGCTGGAGCCACACTCCGTATCTTTCTGAGCTCCATAACTGACTGCCTGAGCTGGAGCCACACTCCGTATCTTTAAGCTTTCTGAGCTCCATAAACTGACTGACTGAGCTGGAGCCACACTCCGTATCTTTCTGAGCTCCATAAACTGACTGACTGAGCTGGAGCCACACTCCGTATCTTTCTGAGCTCCATAAACTGACTGACTGAGCTGGAGCCACACTCCGTATCTTTCTGAGCTCCATAAACTGACTGCCTGAGCTGGAGTCTCACCACTAACTGCCGCAGCTGTGTCATATCTCAACGTTTTTATCAGCTCAGATTCGATCATGTTCCTCCCAATATTGACGTCCGTTACGGATGAACGAACTGGTCTAATAAACTAACTTTTATCTTTCCTTGTTAAATTTCATCCTCCATGTAGATACGAGGAAGACAAGGCCTCGGTGAAATAGTGCAGTGCTATTTTTTTAAACAAAATTTCGTTTTTTCTGGGATCGTCTGCACTTCATTGTGATATCAGTTTGTGGTTGCTGTGACCTTGAGATAGAACACCAGTCCTGAGATGTGTAAGGTTTATTGATCACTGGTTTGAAACCCAATATGTTGGATAATGCTGTATGCTCCATGCTTGAGCAGTTTAAAATGGAGAGAATTCAATACGTAATATCATTCTTAATCAAGTAAAGCTTTAGTGCCTTTATTGGTAGGGGTATTTAAGAAGAAAATGGCCATAGATCAATACTGCTAATATTCAGATTCACTGTAAAACGATACCGACCGCTGCTGCTGCACTCTTGTGGCAATATGAGATGGGCAGACAAGCAGACAGACATATTAGACAGAGACATAGACACAGAAAGAGAGACAAGGACAGAGATAGACAGAGACATAGACACAGAAAGAGAGACAAAGACAGAGATAGACAGAGACATAGACACAGAAAGAGAGACAAGGAGAAAGAGAGAAAGAGACAGAGACACAGAAAGAGAGACAAGGACAGAGATAGACAGAGACATAGACACAGAAAGAGAGACAAGGAGAAAGAGAGAAAGAGACAGAGACACAGAAAGAGAGACAAGGACAGAGATAGACAGAGACATAGACACAGAAAGAGAGACAAGGACAGAGATAGACAGAGACATAGACACAGAAAGAGAGACATGGACAGAGAGAGACAGAGACAGAGACACAGAAAGAGAGACATGGACAGAGATAGACAGAGACATAGACACAGAAAGAGAGACATGGACAGAGAGAGAGACAGAGACAGAGACACAGAAAGAGAGACATGGACAGACAGAGAGAGAGAGAGAGAGAGAGAGAGAGAAAGAGAGAGAGAGAGAGAGAGAGAGAGAGAGAGAGAGACAGAGACAGAGACACAGAAAGAGAGACAAGGACAGACAGAGACAGAAACAGAGACTCAGAGAGATACACAGAGACAAAAAAACAGAGAGAGAGAGAGAGAGAGAGAGAGAGAGAGAGAGAGAGAGAGAGAGAAAGAGAGAGAGACAAAGATAGAGACAGAGACAGAGAGAGAGAGAGAGAGAGAGAGAGAGAGAGAGAGAGAGAGAGAGAGAGAGAGAGAGAGAGAGAGAGAGAGAGAGAGAGAGAGAGAGAGAGAGAGAGAGAGAGAGAGAGAGAGAGAGAGAGAGAGAGAGAGAGAGAGAGAGAGAGAGAGAGAGAGAGAGAGAGAGAGAGAGAGAGAGAGAGAGAGAGAGAGAGAGAGAGAGAGAGAGAAAGAGAGAGAGAGAGAGAGAGAGAGAGAGAGAGAGAGAGAAAGAGAGAGGTGTTGAACAGTTGAGGGTGACACATCTCCCAGGTCATACCGTTCTGTGTTCACGAGCCGTGACCTCGCATGCACTGTACTGAGGTCACCATCTGCGCTCTGAGTGCTCGCCCAGGCGTGACGTTGGTGACTGTCTTCTGGGGATGATGCTGCGTAGGGTGGAAGAACGGCGAATGACTAGCATGATCAGGGTGACAATTCGAGGGAAGAGGGCGTGGAAAGGGTCGGGTAGGGTTTGGAGGGAGATAGAACACAGGTAGAGAAGGAGAAGGACTGAGAAAGAGATTTGAACAGAGCTAGCGAATTAGAAATAAGGTGAAAAGAAAGTAAGAGAAAAGAAGGAAAAAGATATTCACATAAAGAGATAGAGAAGGAGGAAGGGAGGGCAAATGGAGAAAATTTTGAATGTTAGAAAGTAACTATTACTGTTACAGGGAGTAGAAGAAAGATGCATGCTCTTAAAGAGAGGGATAAATTGATAAATTAATATTTTTTGTATGAGAGGAGGAGAGAGAGAGAGAGAGAGAGAGAGAGAGAGAGAGAGAGAGAGAGAGAGAGAGAGAGAGACTTGAGAGAGAGAACAGATTGAAACTCGAGTATTTAAGGCCAGGAGATATATGCATACTAGAAACCTGGTTCAGGTTTGGGAAAGTCTTTAAATGGATCTTGAGATGGATGACTTTATGTACAATCTGGAAAAAAATAAAATGAAAAATCAGAGAATGAGGAGAAAATAAAAACGGAATGGAAATATTCGAAAAAGAAGAATGCGGGACGAGAGTAAAGGAAAGAAGAAAAAAGTAAACAAAAGAGCAGCAACAGCTGTTGATCCAAGTTGAGGCGAGTTCGTTTAAAGACGAAGATTCGCATTGGGGCAAGGAGACTTGAATTTTTCTAAAGAAAAAAAAAACAATGCATGCGGGAAGAGTTTTGCAATTATTTTATGACGAAATGCTGGAAGGGAAACATTTTCTGTTTGTTTGGGTTTTTATCGGTTACATTTTATGAAATTTATTTGGGTCTTGTTGATGTTTTTGTGCTGTGTTATTCTTGTTGTTTCTTCCTTTTTCTTTTCTTTATTTTTGTTGTTATTATACTTGTGCTTGATGATGTTGTTGTTATTTTTGCTTCTATTACTGATGTAGTTGCTGCTGGGTTTTTTCAATCGTTGCTAGAGCTCCTGATCTTGATGTTGCTAGTATAGATGTTTAAGTGTTGCTGATTTTTCGAGGTTGTTTTTCGCCTTAATGTTGCTGTAGCAGTAAGTCGCTATATCCTGTCAGGTTCAAGTTATTTTTGTTTCTGTTCTTGTCCACCGCTGCCTCTTTCAAGGCAGATGCTTCAACAGAATCCTATGCCAAGAGCTGAAAACGACTATGTCGTATATAATTATGTCATTATGATATGACATTTAACGGGCCTGTCAAACTGTTTGTATGACGAGTCTGTAGATTTTGTGCGAGCTTACCTGGTTTGAGGCTTCGGAATGAACTGATGAAGGAGAACTGTTCCTTGCTTTAGCATTTTCATAAAAATAGGCCAAATTTTGCCCCGGGCCCATCTCCACGAATCTTGTTTGGCCTGGAAAGTTATATAAACATTTGTTCATATTTGCGATTTCTGCACCACTCTAATGCAGCTTATTCCTTATTGTTGTTTTTCTAATTGAGCCCTTGTATAATTGATTGATAGAATAGGTTTAGGTGAGTGAGAAAGTGTGTGCCTGATTCGCGTCTCTCATCTTTTCAAAGACTTAAACTCTCCTTCAACACGTCAAATGAGCTCTTGCTCCGCTAAAAAGGTTATGTATCTCGAGAAAAGATACTTATATTATCTTCCAACGACGCACCAGTCGAACCAATAAAACTGAAAAGCTCAAGGCAGGATCCCTAACACTCGGCCAGCCAGATCAGACCAAACCGCGTAATGAGAGACAGCTTGTTAGATCTACCGTGCCCGCATACGATTTCTCGTGCAAAAGAAACGGCAAAAATAGAGTCGACTGGCCGAAAAAAAAAACAACAGTGCAAAACTTTGTACCCAGCGCATGTGTGAGTTCGAGATGAATCCAATCCTTCAAGATGGTGGTGAGCTTAACAGACTCGTAATCAATATGATGAAGTGATGCATAATATTATGAGGTTGGTGGGGGTTTTTTTGTTGGGTTTTTTTTTTTTTTTTTTTTTCTTTTCCTCTTTTGTCGTAAAGTATTTACTCTGCGCGAAATGTTATTGACTTAAAGCGGTTGTCAATAACGTCACAATATTAACAATGGCGTAGAAATCAAATTGTATGAATGCACAGGTGCAGAACCTAGACGCAAGTGATGTTTACAACTATAATCTACTAGTTTTGTGCTGGGGTGGGGGTGTGGGGGTGGGGAGGAGGTTGTACATTTTTTTTTTATTTCGCACTTCACAATCACCGACTTTTTTGTTTCCTCGATGAATCGACCGCCTCCATCACTCTAAGCATTACTCATCCCGGGCGCTAAATATAGCGGTGACCTCATTGAGAGGAGGTCACGCTTGAATGGTATCGAAGCGTCATTGTTCCCCGCGCCGGCTGAGGGTGAGTCGCCTAGGATCAATACCTCGCTCACGATGCTGCACAAAAAGAGAGGAGAGAGAGACTGGTACTTGTGGTCTATTTTAGAAACATGGGTAACCCTGTCTGCAGAGCCTAGCTCTTCTCGTGTCCTTGGTTTGCGACAGCTTGTTTGAAAACAGTTGTGAAGGCAACTAATAGAATTATAAGAGACCTAATTGTGTGAGTGAGGCTGCGTCTCTCTAGCCTGGGAGATGCTGTGACTGGAATCTAGCTGTGTGACCAGATTCAATGACTGTAACAGTCTTTATATTATACTGATCATGGTGAGAAACTCGGAGAGCCGTAACACAGCTATAGTTTTCCTTGTGGAGTTGTGCCAAGGTGTTTATCTGTTTGTGATTGAAAATGTGTTCATACGCTGGATAACAATTGAATTCGCATCTAATTTACTGAAAATACTGAAAAAATCGCTTCGATATGATTTACATAGGAAAGAAAGTCATATTAAAGTGCTAAAATTGATTAGCAAGAATCCATAGCGAACGACTGGAGGCGAAACCTCAGGACTTACAACATAGTTTTGTGTTGACACTTATGGTCCTAAAATCAGTACTTCACGGTCCTCAAAGGGAGCTAACGGGTGTGAAGATTCGGGTCCGAATTAGGATTATCTCCTCAACCATCTGTTCCGATCATATTTTATAAAATGCTTACTAATATTATTTGTGCCTTGAAAGGCAAATCTGTTCAAAAATAGAACACAGTTACTTTTATAGTTTCAAAGATTTTGGTCTTTTTCTCTTCCACATATTAGCACACCCTTTTTTTCACCTTTCTAATACTTTTTGGACTATAATATCCTTCTTTAAAAAAAAAACGAAAAAAACAAAACATTTAATTAATAATCTTTCTAAGGTTATTCATGTAATTAAGGTTAATTCCTGTTAAGCACTTGAGAATATTGAATTGATCTTTGTTTTTATTAAATCCGATCTTTGATTATAATATCTATTTGCACCTCTGTTTTCTGATATGTCTGCCTGTTTGCCGAAATATTTATGTATGTCTCACTCTCGTGTACATGCGGGCGTAAATTTTGTCTCCCTTTTGTTTGAATACGGTGGCATGATTGGTTTTCTCCTTCTGTCTGTCCGTCTGACTGTCTGTCTTATATGCATAGATTGACTCTGTATGAGATTATCTCCGTCTTCCTTCATTTTTCTTTCTTTCATTTTATCTTCTCTTTAGTTGTCTCTCTCGATTTATCTCTCTAACCCTCATCTATCTGCTTCCTATAAATCAAATTCTTAATGTTGTTTTACACGTGATTATAAATGCTCAGTGATTAAAATAGACTTAATCTTTGCAATTTTCAAGCTGTAAATTTCAATCATGCATCACTCTTCATGTCTCCTGCGTCTCCTTACATTATTCACTGCATTCCTATTAGCGTGTTGCTGTTTCACCCAGCCTTCCTTTCACACTAAAAACACAAACTCTATTTGCATGTGTTTCTTTAATAAATTCACGCTAGTAACTGTGTTAAATATGCACGGCCTTTTTCTTGACACGCATTCTCTCTCATTCGTTACGGATTAACATTTTCTCAGCCTATCCCGATACTATCGGCAAATTCCATTCGTCTGAATCACACACACACTTACACACACGTGACACACTGATCATGCTTACTTATATCACTTGGCAACGTTATTTAAAACGGTAAAAGTAAAACTGCGCAATTCCCGTGTTCAATAGTAAATGATGTGGAGCGTAACGACTGAAAATTCCAACCAGATCTGGTTCTGAACTCACCGCTAGAAAATTTCCTGCCTGCTAAATAATTCATCTCGATGACATTCCTGATTTAATATCATATCTCTATGGCCTGTTAGGGGATTTCCCTGGGTTTTTTCAGATCGGATGTTGGCCTTTACTTGGCTAAAATTTCCATGTCATCACTTAATTGTGGTCAGCATCGATGCTATCGTCGCCGTCGGCTCATTGTCTTCATTACTATCATGTTGTTTATCATTTTCGTCATCGACAACAGCATCATCATCATCATCATCATCATCATCATGATCTCCGCCATAGTGATCATCATTATTATCATCATGATCTCCATCATCATCCTCATCGTTATTATTGTTATCGTCATTATCATCATCATCATGATTATTGTCATATCCCTCATCTCTTCGATCATCATCCTCATCCTCCTCATGATCGTCATCACCTCAATCATCATCATCATCTTCATTTTCATTATCATCACCATCATCAGCAGCAGCATCTTCACCATCGCCATCATCATCATCTTCACCATCATCTCAATTATCATCTTCATCATCATCAACATCATTATGATCATGTTAATATTATTATCGTCAATATCACCATCGGCATGATCATTGTCATTTCCCTCATCTCTTGCGTCATCATCCTTATCCTCTACATGATCGTCATCACCTCAATCATCATCATCATCATCATCATCATTTTCATTATCATCATCATCCTTATCAATGTCTTAAAAAAGGGGGTAAGTCAAAAAGTGTTTTAAACACCGATATTTTATAAAAACTATAAACTTCAAACAAACGACATACTCCTGATACCAGTAACATTAATTTATTTATGTTTTTTTTTTCTATGAAGTTTTAATGATGATGTAGCCGTGTAGCCAGTATCGAGTACAGTACATCAAATAGCGCGGTTATTTTCCAGGCTGTCTAGCCAGCCCAGCTCTGTATCAAGTGTGTAATCTAGCTTGGCATCTGACTAATTGCCGGTGATTACTGAAGAATGTCAGTCATGGCTTACCGTCATGCCTTCATCGAAGCCTGACACTCACCGCCGCCTAAGCTTGCAAGACTTAGTTCTGAGAAAAGGTTAAAGTTCAGGTTGCGTGGAGAAGAAGAATATTGTTTGAGTTGGTTACGGTTGATGTAATTCATGTATATCATGTTTGTCGGCCACACATATACACACACACTGTCTTCCTCTGTTTCTCTCTCTCTCTCTCTCTCTCTCTCTCTCTCTCTCTCTCTCTCTCTCTCTCTCTCTCTCTCTCTCTCTCTCTCTCTCTCTATATATATATATATATATATATATATATATATATATATATATTTCTTGTTCTCTATCCTCTTTCTTTTTTTTTCTCTACTCTCTCTCTCTCTCTTTTTTTCTACCCTCACTCGCTATTTCTCTTCACCTCTTTCCCCTCTATTTATCATCTTCTCTTTCCCTCTATCCATCCCCTCTACAGTTTATGTAATGTACATGTATACCGTATTTCACTATCACAAACACACACTCAAACTATTTCACTCGCTCGCCCTCTCTCTCTCCCTCTCTCTCTCTCTCTCTCTCTCTCTCTCTCTCTCTCTCTCTCTCTCTCTCTCTCTCTCTCTCTTTCTCTCTCTCTCTCTATCCACTACCTATTTCTCTTCAATAACTCTCCCCTCTTTTTCTTTCTTTCTCCTTTCTTTTCTTTTTCATTGCCCCTCTCGCTTTTCTCTCCCATTCCCTTTCTTTTCTATCTATGGTAAATCTTTCTTTCTCTCATTCTAACTTACGTTCTATTTCCCTTTTTTTCTGAGCCTATATTTTTGATAATTGTACTGACAAGCTTGATACTGTGAAGTAAAGAAGTGATGTCCAAATTAGATTGGAGGGAACTAACATTTGAGCATAATTTTCTTGTGTTTCTTCAGTTCAACCCAAAGACTATATCTTTAGTTCTTTACTTTGGTCTTTCTATATACTAGCGAATCGGACAACGAAGGGAAGAAATGGTTTGAGCTGCCCCTAGCATAGTGTAGATCAATGCATTGTTCAGAGATATGGTGCTGTCTGGCTCATGGAAGTCGCCCAAAAACTAATATTCCATAATTATAGCGGATTAAATTAACGTCAATTGTACCGTGTTTCGGCCTTTGCCACAATGACAAGATTTAATTTTTATTTTTTTTCTTATTGTTGCCTTGTTTCTTTGAGAGTGTGCCTGTGTGATACACCTTGGTAGTAGCATGGTGACATAGCCACGGCGCCATTCTGTGGAGAATTTATAAGCTATTATGAACACATGAGTGTGTGAGTCAGACTTAATTGATGAAATTATCGAGCTCATTGAAAGTATGTCGTCTGGGCTTGCAGGGAAATCGCTTCGATAAGATATTTTTATGTAAAAAAAATTAGGCACAGTTTTGAATACAGCTTCTCCTGTATTAAAAAGTCGGAGAGAAAGAAAGAATGTAGGTGGAGAGATAGAGAAAGAGAAAGAGAGAGAGAGAGATGGAGAGAACAGACAGTCATAAAGGCAAAGAAAAAGACAGACAGGGGAAGTAACAAAGAGAGGATGCTGCCAGAAAGAGACATGGAGATTGCGAAAGAGGAAGACAGAGACAGAGAGAACAAGAGTTGAAGACAGAGAAAGATATGGGGAGGAAGATGAAGGAACAAATCAAATTATCCCAGAAAAGCAAGAGTTTTTTTGTCCTGAAGGAACCACCTGACCCCCCCCCACACTTGTTTACACATGGAAATCCGTTGCGTAAACAATGCACAAAGAAAAACCTCCGGAAAGGATCTGACCCAGTCTATTATAAACCTTTACACAGCTACTGGTCCATCGCTAATTAGATCCACCTGGGCAGAGATGGGCCAAATCAAACGTTGATTTCGTCTTAAGTTTTGTAGAGGGTCTTTAATTGCTGCAAATCGCGAACCTGCCCAGGTGGTAGGTCGTTGTAGGTTTACCTGTAGGGCTGAAGGTCAGGGTTAAAGGTCGTGATATACGCTGCTATAAAGTTTGATGACAGACGAGAAAAACTTTATAAAACAATGTTTCAGCAACATCGTTTATGTATTTGTTTCTGTTAATTTTATGTTTTTAGCTATTTTATTTTTGAAGTTAAAGTTGAAGTCAGAGCAACTGTAAAATACTCATAATAGAGGACGTTTGCTGAAATCTAAGAGTGTTAGAGGTTTAGGAACATATATTAGAATAATTTAAATATACCAAATCCTAACTATTTTTGCTATCCAATGAGAATGATCGACTTAATAGTTTTAAACGTAACGGGTCATTGAAAAATGATAACTCCATGTATTTCCGCAACGAGACAGTTGAAATACCATAAATTTAAAAGAAAAGAAGAAAACCACTTGATGGAGTGGTCTAGCGAAGAGCTGTGGTAATTCCCTTGATGGAGTGGTCTAGCGAAGAGCTGTGGTAATCTCAGAACCAGAAGTCAGATCTAGTTTGGCCCAGACCTTGTGGAGAAAGTGCGAGTAATGGCACCTGAACTCCAGATGTGACGCTCTTAGCTAAGTGTGCTGAGATCAGCTTCCCGTCAGGCACTTGGAGTGATAACTAGCCGGAAGACAGGGTGTGTGTGTTTGCGGGGGGGGGGGGGAGGGAGATAGAGAGAGAGACAGAGAGACAGAGAGAGAGAGAGAGAGAGAGAGAGAGAGAGAGACAGAGAGAGACAGAGAGAGACAGAGAGAGAGAGAGAGAGAGAGAGAGAGAGAGAGAGAGGGAGAAAGGGGCTCTTAGGCACTGTCTATGAGTCTAATCTCTGAGGCAGGAGCAAGCGTAACGAATTATGAGAAATATAATTAGGTTGAATTTGCATGTGCTATATCTTTCTTTTTTATCGACAGTAATTATGGTGTTGGAAATACCTCTTATAAATGAATGTGTGTGTGTGAGAGAGAGAGAGAGAGAGAGAGAGAGAGAGAGAGAGAGAGAGAGAGAGAGAGAGAGAGAGAGAGAGAGAGAGAGAGAGAGAGAGAGAGAGAGAGAGAGAGAGAGAGAGAGAGAGAGAGAGAGAGAGAGAGAGAGATCAACATTGTGTTGTTTATGTCCAGGCAAGACCTTATATGCTTTTTGCTTCCTTCATTATTGGTCGACACAGCAGCTGCAGTGATGCACTGAAATAACCCGGATGTGTTCTTAATACTTCACAATTTTCATCTTCTGTTTTCCGTACGTCAGAATGATAGTATTGCCGTTTAGGTTTTCCTCAGGAGCATGAATTATGTCGGTGATACGAACCGGCGAGTCCATTTCAGGACGTGATAGATCTAAGAGCATAAAATGTCCATTTTAGGACGTGATAGATAGATCTAAGAGCATAAAACGTCCATTTTAGGACGTGATAGATCTAAGAGCATAAAATGTCCAATTTAGGTGGTCCTTGGCCGACAAAAAAGGGTAGCACTCCCTGAAAGCTTGTGGAACCTAGGTTATGAGGGTCTGTCTTGGGAAGTCGGTCTATGGAAAAGGGCAATGAGACTTCGACTCTCGCCCTAGAATGGAAACAGAGTTTGAGTCTTTCTCAGATTAGTCAATCACATGAAAACGCTTTATGAAATATTTTAAGAGTTAGGTGTAGTCCTATCTTTGTAAGCTCCTTAAAAGACTAAACCAATATGTCCTTGGCGTTTGATATCACTGAAAATAGCACGGAGATCAAATAAAGCGTTACTGATCGTGTTCAGCAGATTTTGTATTTTTTTTTCTTTATTTTTAATAACTGAGATAAAATCTGTCTAAATGAAAATTGTGTAGCCACCATCATCGTGACCTTTTAAATGTAGATACCAAGGATCTATACTATGTCCGTTTCGGGACGAGAAAATCAATGCTACAGGAAAGCAATGCCCAAGATTGCGTGTTCAAATAGGAAATTTTCCCCTAACAAAGCTCTTTGAGTTATAACCTAAAGTTTCATTCAGGTTTTATTTCATTATCATTGTCATTTTCTACATCCTTTTTCTGTAAGACATTATGATCGCTTATGTCCTTTTTCCCTTTCTCTTTGTTTGCTCACTATCTCATCTTTTCTCTCAATGTCTGAATATCTATCTCTTTTATGATCCATCTGTCTCTCCCTACTTACTATTCATCTCTGACTATCTGTCTCTCTATATTGCCTGCCTCCCTGTCTCTCTCTCTCTCTCTCTCTCTCTCTCTCTCTCTTTCTCTCTCTCTCCCTTTCATAATAACCTTCTTTTTCCTATATGTTTTTATTCATGTTTCTGTGCCTTTCTCTGCCTCTCTGCCTTTTGCTTCTCTCTCTCTCTCTCTCTCTCTCTCTCTCTCTCTCTCTCTCTCTCTCTCTCTCTCTCTCTCTCTCTCTCTCTTTCTCTCTCTCTCTCTCTCCCTCTCCCTCTCTCCTTCTCTCTCTCTCTCTCTCTCTCTCTCTCTCTCTCTCTCTCTCTCGCTATCTCTCTTCAGTAACTCTTCTCTCCCCACACCCTTCTTTTGAGAGGACCATCTGGCCCCTCTCGCTGCCACAGGCCTGGCGGTTCACTGCGATAGATCTGACGTGTGAGACAGCCAAACACGTGATCAGAAAATTGGCTAAGATCTCCTTAACACGAACTTATAACCGGAAGGAAGATGAAAGAAAAGGTGCATGTTGGTATGTGTGGTTCTTTTACAGGTAGCCCCAGGCTGGTGGTTGCGGTTCTGGTTGTGGCTGTGGTTTTGTATGTAAGGACAATTGTAATAGATCCCGCGAAGAATGGTGGGCTGTGTTTTTTTTCTGTGAAGACAATTGTAGTAGATCCTGTGAAGAACGGTGGGCTGTGGTTGTGTTCTGTGAGGACAATAATTATTGTAATAGATCCTGTGAAGAACGGTGGGCTGTGGTTTTGTTCTGTGAGGACAATAATTATTGTAATAGATCCTGTGAAGAACGGTGGGCTGTGGTTTTGTTCTGTGAGGGCAATTGTAATAGATCCCGAGAAGAACGGTGGGCTGTGGTTTTGTTCTGTGAGGGCAATTGTAATAGATCCCGTGAAGAACGGTGGGCTGTGGTTTTGTTCTGTGAGGACAATTGTAATAGATCCTGTGAAGAACGGTGGGCTGTGGTTGTGTTCTGTGGGGACAATTGTAATAAATCCCGAGAAGAATGGTGGGCTGTGGTTGTGTTCTGTGAGGACAATTGTAATAGATCCTGCGAAGAACGGTGGGCTGTGGTTTTGTTCTGTGAGGACAATTGTAATAGATCCTGAGAAGAACGGTGGGCTCTGGTTGTGTTCTGTGAGGACACTTGTAGTAAATCCCGTGAAGAACGGTGGGCTGTGGTTTTGTTCTGTGAAAACAATTGTAGCAGATCCTGTGAAGAACGGTGGGCTGTGGTTTTGTTCTGTGAGGGAAATTGTAGTAGATCCTGTGAAGAACGGTGGGCTGTGGTTGTGGTCTGTGAGGACAATTGTAATAGATCCTGTGAAGAACGGTGGGCTGTGGTTTTGTTCTGTGAGGGCAATTGTAGTAGATCCTGTGAAGAACGGTGGGCTGTGGTTTTGTTCTGTGAGGGCAATTGTAGTAGATCCTGTGAAGAACGGTGGGCTGTGGTTGTGTTCTGTGAGGACAATTGTAGTAGATCCTGTGAAGAACGGTGGGCTGTGGTTTTGTTCTGTGAGGGCAATTGTAATAGATCCTGTGAAGAACGGTGGTTTACGTTTGGGAATCTCGACGATGTGAGCAACGCTGCTTTCTGCACAGATCTCAGACTGGGCTGTTACTTACGGACACTGTGTCAGCTTGTTCAGCTTCTGCTCTCCAGTTGTTGTTGTTGTGGGATATATGCTCAGGGACTGGTCAGAGTAATAGAAACAAAGTGGGGATGATAACAATGTGGATTGATAGCCAATTGTTGTTTTAATAATGGCAGTTCTTTATTTATTTCATGTGTCCTTACTCTCTCTCTCTCTCTCTCTCTCTCTCTCTCTCTCTCTCTCTCTCTCTCTCTCTCTCTCTCTCTCTCTCTCTCTCTAACTCCTTTTTGGGAGATGTGATGAATCAATATTAACCTGCATGCGAAGATAGGTATGAAAGAATTTATATTGCAAGGTGTGTAATGTGTCAGTGCAAAGGTAAGTTTACACATAGAATATAGGCATACATTTGCATAATTATTCAATGATTGATAGTATGTTGCATAATGATTAGTTCCCTGGCTAGGTTATGTCGCGTTTAGTTAGTGCAGTGAAACAAAGCTACGGGAGTAACCTTAGAAAATGAATATTACGGTTAAGAGAAAATGTTTTAAATTTCATAGTTTCCATACATTTATTTCTCCAGAGAATGATGCTTAAAGGAAAGGGTTCAATTTCGTGTGTGTGTGTTTGTGTGTGTATTTGAGATAAATTCACCGGGACACAGTAAGAAAAGATCAGCAAAAATGAGCGACACATACTCAAACGATGTCTCTAAGCCGAGGCGTATGGAATCAGTTCCTGCTTATTGACTTTCATGAGGAAAATATTGTTACAAGGACAGTATACAGTGGTATTATTCGGGTCGTGAGTTAGTACACGCGTAGCATACAATTTTCAGATGTGAAGTTTCACTCTGATCTGAAAGTTTTGGATGAATGGTTATGTAAACATCGTAATTTGACGGTGTTTTTATTACCTCCTACAGAAACCACGTCAGCAATTTTGTTTTGTTCTACCCCTCCTTCCGTCACTCTTGCGTGTAATTCGTTACAACCGGTTGGCTTGGAAATGCCGCACTTGAACATGTCGGCACAACAATGCCTGGTGTTGCCCAGATGTTCTGTTCTCTGCCCTTAAGTGTGACCGAGCTGTGCACTCAATAGATTCTAGCTTGTGTGTGCGTGTGTGTGTGGTCTTCAATCTATAGGAATGGTTGTTTACATCACTCCACTAGTAATACACTGCTTCCCCGTGGCAATCTGGAAAAATAAAGGTGGCACATGAAGAAATAAGCAAAGATCTGGAATCATAACTCACTCGATAGCGTGTTGAGAAAATGCCACATAAGGAAACACACAAGCCCACAACCATAAGTCACTATACCACTATATTATGCCTTTCGTTATTTTAGACTGTCAGGGACCAACAATCTGATATAAATGTCGCACGCATAGTGAAATAAACAAATATCACTGAAGCAAACTACGACTGCGCTATGTAATACCTTCTAATAGTATTTGTGTCCCGGAGCAACTGTCAGAGCTTAACTCGTATTTTTAAAACAATTCAGTAACAACACAACGGCAAAGCTGCTAGAATCTAGATCTAACTCATGAGGGACCGAGATGAATAAGGCCAGCAAGTAGATTATGTACCGCTAAGTAGGTTAGACTGGCGTAAAGATCACAAAACATTTCCTTTGTTTAGCAGTTCTCTCCCCACTCTTCTGTGGAAAGTGTAGGATATACATTGTATCAAATAATAAGACATAGTCCCAGTGAAGAAAGAACGTATGTGTAATGCCGCAATGGATAAATAAAGAGATGCTGTAATAATCTGACCGTTAAGATAAAGTTCCACTAAATCACGAACCAATCTTTGTGATAGTCTTATAATGCTATATTAGACAGTATTACTTTGCTATCAGAGCTGAAAGAATATCGAAAGGTGTCTAAATGTCAACTGTGTTGATAACGAACAAAAGAAAAAGAAATAACATACAACTTAACTCCGTATTGCTTGATAATTTTTTTTTTAATTGTCCTGGCAGATCCATAGAAAGTGAATCTCTGGAAACATTAGCCCAGGACAGATGTCAGACATCATTGGAAACAATTTTATTATGGTATTTTTATCCTTTTGATCTATTGTTCGACTCTGATGCCTTCATAGCTCTCTAGAGCTCCGTGCAGAACAAAACAAAACACAACAACCCGATCTGCCCCTACATGTACTGGTCTCTAGTGTACTCAAGCCTAAAGTCAGAGAAAGTTAAAAAAAAAAAAAATGGAAAGGAAAAAAAAAAATAAAAATAAAATGTATTTGAACACAGTTTAATATGATGTAAGGAAAAAGAAAGTTTATATCATCTTTTATATCATAAAATTATTAGTCAAGTGTAAAACTTCGGCCTTCTCTTATAGCTGTGCTGACAGGTTAGCCATTAAAGTGTCAGGCCAACCATTAACGCGATCAGAAAAAATAATGTTATCCCTCTCCTTTTTGCTCTTTACGAACTCACTATGTATTATTTGAACGGACAATGTTAAAGTGATCTGATAGATGCCTTCGCTCCAGGGTCTATGATATGTATGCTTTTGTGCAGTCTTCCAAAGTAGACGAAAGTGTATCATTCTTTTGGTTTCTTTGAGAGGGATAAAAACTAGATGCAAATCGGACTTGGAAGAAGGCACGTAGAAAGGAAGCAGACATCATAGATAGAGAGAGAGAGAAATAGCGGGCGAAAGAGGCAGAGAAGGAGGTAGAAAAGGAAACAGAAGAACCGGGGATATCAAGAACGGAAGGAAGGAAGAACTGGAGAGCAGTGCACAGAGATTAAAAGATATAAACGAAGAACGTGAAAAATATGGGGGGAAAAAAAGAGAGAGAGAGAGAGAGAGAGAGAGAGAGAGAGAGAGAGAGAGAGAGAGAGAGAGAGAGAGAGAGAGAGAGAGAGAGAGAGAGAGAGAGAGAGAGAGAGAGAGAGAGAGAGAGAGAGAGAGAGAGAGAGAGAGAGAGAAACAAACCAGAGGCGGAGATATTAGACATTATGGCGCGTGATTATATTATAATGATTTATTCATTAACAGAGTAACACAAGCACGTACTTTCCCACGAACCATTACCGGCCTAGAGACGCACACACCCACACCAACACCCACAACGATAGATATCTGTTGCTTGATAAAATCGTATCCTAACTCAGCATGACGCGCGTGTGTAACACACGGCAGTGTGAATGCGTGCGGGGAACAGTGTGTAGTGTGTAGACTCTACACATCAATATTGCACGCGCAATTACTATATTGCCCTTGGGATTTGGTTCAACTGTGATAGATACAGATCTAGATGAATATCTCGTCTGTATAGCCATAGACTGTCTGTTGTGTCAGGCTTTATTTTTGAACTGTTTGTTTTGTTAGTTTTTTATACATGGATGAAGAGCTGTGCCTGTGGTAAATGGTGATAATTATTAATTTTTGTTGCGTTTTTTTTTTAACTTTTTATATTTCACTTCTTTCTCAGCAAGCACGCCTAACTTAATTAAACAACTTTTTTAAAAAGTGACCATTATTTCAAAACATTTTATTTTATTAATGACATTAATTTTGCATTCATTCACAAGTGATCAAAATATTTATCATATAAGTCCTCATGCAAAAGTAAATGCATAACTTTCTATATCTTAACTGTAGGGTCTTAAATACCCTTTGTTTCATTGAAAGACTAAGAGTAACAGAGACTTCTAAAGGTTTGAAAAACAATACAGAACTGTCACAGACTAACACCTTCAAATGAAAATAATCGTGCTCACTTCAGATTGGATGTATAAATTGATCTAGTGAAGCGGTGCAGTGTATGTAGTGTGCGGGCTTCATATGAAATAATTAATATTACTGGTTCTTGTTGTTTGTTTTTATTTTTTCAACCAAAGCATTGGTCGTAAAGGACGAAGTGTGTATAAAAACAACGCGCAATATTAGTTGTAGAATCGCCGCACAAACCCTTGAGTACTTTACTCGAGCTCTAGCGCGAGCAGGTTCTAATGTCACCGAAACGAAAGGTCAGGAAGTTGAACTTGATCTAGATGTGGTAGGTTGTGTAGATTGATTTATTTATTTACTCTGTAATACATTGCGTCAATGCTAGTCTTACCATGTCGGGAATGTTTGGATTTGGTTCTATCAAACTTGGTTTTGGTGGTTTCTGTTTTTCGTTATGATTCAACTTCTGCTGCGAGTCAGAGGTGAGAACCTATGAAATTATTGGAAAATGACGAATTGCTGCTGCAAGCTTGAGACCTACATACAGCTTTTTAAGTGTTTATTTTCGTTCTTCCAACGTTTTACCTTTTCGATTTACTGAATTCTAAAACTGCTCTGCTCATTATCTCTGAGCTGCGATAACCAAAGTAACCGTTCGATAGCCTTATAGCTTGTCTAACTTCTTCTCATTATAACATTCTTACAATCTTTTACACATTATTGCTGGAGTAAGTGGAGAATCGTCTTTACCTTTTATTTATTTATTTATTATTATTATTTTTTTTTTGTGGTTTAACAATAATAGAGTCTCAACGTTTACATAGAGAGAAAGAGAGAGAGAGAGAGAGAGAGAGAGAGAGAGAGAGAGAGAGAGAGAGAGAGAGAGAGAGAGAGAGAGAGAGAGAGAGAGAGAGAGAGAGAGAGAGAGAGAGAGAGAGAGAAGGGAGGGGAAGATAACTCAGTGGTGTTTTATGAAGTTAATAAGTCAACAATTGAAATTGACTTAAAATAATCTACAGTTTTATTTTATGTCAACTTAAATACATCATTTAAAAGAATAGAGAAAACAACGTACGGGAGCTATTTGTAAATTTTTATCTATCTGAGACAAAAATAAATCATTATTTGTTGCCGAGTCCGTGTGAATATGTCCACACTCGACAGTTGTTTCACCCATAGATTTATCATTAACGATGTGTGCTGATCAAGGGCAAGTCATACAATGACTGCGAAAAACGTGTGAGAAATAACCTTGGATTATACGTAGATTTGAACTCCCCATTTTCTAAAGCACGGTTTTTAATGCGAATTCGATATTTCCCAAGGTGGGGTTGCCATACGAATAAAAAACGAGTCGATGTGTG
The DNA here is from genome assembly GCA_033675545.1 of Elysia crispata. Lineage (NCBI taxonomy): Eukaryota > Metazoa > Mollusca > Gastropoda > Plakobranchidae > Elysia > Elysia crispata. The sequence continues at coordinate 20,672 of JAWDGP010002663.1, read as the reverse complement.
AGTATTGATGAACCAAGCCGGGGTAAAATGCCACTCACCATTGGGCCAGTGACTGAACTAAATTGCATTATTTTTACATGTGTATAATTTTTTTCCAGTCTATAGATCTGTGTGCGTGCAGAACGTTTCTTTATCAATATATTCTGTGACTTTAGCAAATACAGGCAGGTGTATGTGACTGTGTCTCTGTGTGATATGTTCAACAGCTGGAGACTTCTTTACTAATATTCATTCTCACGTGTGACATTTGGATAGAACGATGTCGCCTATCATAGAAGACAATAGACACGATCCTTACTGGGTACCAGCACTACCTGGTAAAGAAAACATAGACAACAGTACCCGAAGTGCATCATATTGTCCCTCATCACTCCTAGACTTTAAGCAGTTATCTTTGTCTTCACGCATCATGTCCCAACATTCGGACACCAATTCACCGGAAGTATCCATATCCTCGTCGATGTCATCATCTTTACCATCCTCCTCATTGACGTCGTTGCTATCTTCAAGAACATTTTACACACAGGACGGTCTCATAAATCACGCGCACTGCCCGACAGTTAACTTGGACTTTGTGAGAGAATCTAGCGATGCTGTTGACTCAATGTCCGCACATCAAGCTCACCTTCCTACAACACAGCAACAGGCAGACCCTGGGAGGGCAGCGTCCTCTGTTGCAACAGTTCCATCGCCTTTTTTATCCCTGCCCTCCTCAAACCTCCATCCATCAGACCCGGAATTGTCCAACAGATGCTGCAGCAGCAGTAGGGGACTAAAACAATCTCAGCAAGGAGGATGTCATTCACCGGAATTATACAACTTCAGGACAATGCGCATGCCAGGAAGCGATTGGAGTCGTCTGCTGGTAGTAGCTCTCCTAGCATTAACGTGTAGTGGAGTCCAAAGTTTGCCGCTTCCCCAGCAGTCAGAGACAGAGCAGGCCTACAGGAAGCTTCAACTCAACACTGTGGTGAGTTTTCATTTCATTTCAGTAACAACTCGTATTGCCCTTACTAACATACCGGTAAGAGTCACATGACTTATGACAAAGGTAGACATTACCCCATTACTTTCTACAATATATGAGTTTTTGGGCGTAATTAGCGGACCTTACTAAACTTGGACGTAAGTTAGTATAAGAACAAACGTTACCACAGTGACGTAGATTTTTTTTTTTGATGGGGGTAGGGGCGGGGGTAAGAAGAAAATTGCTTGCGTGTACATAGATCATGTATTTTATCATCATAATGTTCAATGAAGTCTGTCACGGAAGTCTCCGAGAGGATTAGAAGATAAATTTGTCTCGTCAGCCATAATTACTTTAGGGATAGACTTCAGTATCGCCAAAACTCAGCCGGGATTTATTTGGGTAGATATTTATAAAAACATATTTTTTTTTTACTTTCACAACTGTTTTGTAATTAGCACCACTATTCTCACAGACATTTTTTGTTTTTGTGCTGGTAGCAGGCTATTGGCACGATTGCCTGGATTTCCGTAGTACGGATAAAGTTGACTATATGGGAGCCTCATAGAGTTTTATTTTATTTGTGACTCACATCTGCGAGAACGTAGAGCATTGGAACGCGCGAAGATGTATTGAGCAGAATTGTTCAGACCCACCAGATTGGTCTGGAACAATTGCTGACCGCCCGAGTGACCAGCTCAGCGTGTCAGGAATCTTGTGGTCAGATCCGACCCAAGAGCATCTCCTTGTTAGCCCAGGTCAAACCTCTCGCCTCATTGACCGCATTTCACCCCTCGGTGGTCACTCCTCAGGAATGTTCTGGTTTCTTTGACAGGCTGGAGATACCAGACGCTGAAATAACAATACGACTTTTTGATTTTAGTTTTTAGGAAGGTTGCTTAAACAATTACACGCCGGTTTTTTTCCCCATTCTTTTTTTTCCCTCTTGTTGATTACTTTCGTGAGCCAAAACTTCGACTGTACATCTTTGAACTCTTGGAACTGAACTTGCATGGTTTAACACTCCTTTCTAGTAGGCTACTTTAAGACCAATCTATATTTGTTTTCTGTTTTATTCAGCCCTAGTTCTGCTTAAATGTAAATTAAAGTATGTATATCGATGACACTTAAGTTCAATGTTTTTGTGTCTCGCATTGGCCTGTCTGTAAGTTGCTATCGGCGCCAGCGAAATAATTCAAGATCAAGATTTTCAGCGCACAGCTCACGGCGTGATGTGCCAACACAAACTTCAAGCTGATTCATACTAGAGCGCACGGTTGTTGATACGATGAATAAGAAATGTTAGAGGGAAGACAATACCTTTGTTTTACTTCTGTTCGCATTCCCGCATAAGGCGACGTTTGACTTATGTCTTCATGAGTAAGAAAAAAAAAAGAAGCTTATTGCTCTTCTGTGTTTTTTCTCGCAGCCATTGGAGCAATATTGAGTTTCTTTACAACATGGGAAGTTTTGGCAAAGGTTGGCCTTATCAGAACCCGAACCGCCACTGTTCAGTTCTTCAAAGAGCAGCTCAAACCATGACGCACACAACAGTTTTAAGCACATTAAGATCGTCATTTTTTTTTTTTCAACTTTTCGTCCAACATAGTTAAATTTCTATCGTATTGTCGGCGGGCCAATTTATCTTTTATCGTGTTGTGATCTTAGAAATTCTAAAATCTATGATCATTTCATTTAAGATGTCAGTTTGGATCGTCTTGCCCTGAAAAAGCACTTTTTCAAAGCTGTTAAAATAGCTTTACTGTAGTAAAGCTATTGTAGCTGTTTTAACAAAAGTTTTTTTCATGCGATGTTTATACGCCAGATGATATATATTCAGATCAGACGCCAAGCCAAAGTAACACATTGGGTGCCAAATTCCGACATGGTTTAATCTTTCTTTGAAGGAGATTTTAGCTTCATACAGAAGAGGCCAACGAGATAATGAGAAGTTTAGAATATAAGAGAAAATGAGTTTCCTAAAAGACACGATAGGACAAAAAACGTGATAAACATTAGATCGAAAAGTATAGTTATTTTAATATATTAAAAAAGCAGTCATAAATATCCATTATCATAGTTTAAAAAATTCTTTATATCAGGAAAATAATGAGATAAGCTGACTTCTAATTAGGATCAAATAACCTCTCATGCTTTTAGAGGAACTAATTACTATTTTACAGAATAATTTCATAACCCTTTAGTTTACTGTATAAAATGTTGATGTTAAAAGAATGATTCCATTTCTTTGGACGAGCAAAATGTGAAAGCGTTAACAAAGGTACAGAGGAAGGAAGTATGAAAAATGTATTCCAACAATATATAATATCTAGTGATGCAACTGCTTTGTCTTGTCTTTGACTTATCTAAACATTTAAAGATCGTTCGGCCTATACAATTCGTGCCGAAGAGTTGAGCATTTTTTGTTTTTGAAAAGTATACATTATGTTTGTAACAACTCATTGCAATGATACCTAAATTTATACTCTCAAATCTTCGACAGCAGATACTCGACAACTGCTAGCTGCAGTATGCTCCTCGAAGAAAAGGCAAGAAAAAGCACCCATGAAAACAAATTAAACGCTAGGTGAAAGCAAATTAGAGAAACAACAACACTTAAAAACACCGTGAACAAAGCAAAATTTTAGGCAAAGTGAACTTAAGGAACATCGCATATCGACATCATAAACCTTTTCGACTGTCATAAAATTCTTCGAGCACTTTAGGCACAAAGAGGGAAATTCGAGATGGTGAGCGATTAATCTTAACAAGAAGAAGTGAGGCAGCAGGAAGTGAGGCGGTTAGCGATCATTACTGACTGAGCTACATACCCAGCTCGAGTCAGCGGGTAGTGAGGCGGTTAGCGATCATTACTGACTGAGCTACATACCCAGCTCGAGTCAGCGGTTAGCGATCATTACTGACTGAGCTACATACCCAGCTCGAGTCAGCGGTTAGTGATCATTACTGACTGAGCTACATACCCAGCTCGAGTCAGCGGTTAGCGATCATTACTGACTGAGCTGCATACCCAGCTCGAGTCAGCGGTTAGTGATCATTACTGACTGAGCTACATACCCAGCTCGAGTCAGCGGTTAGTGATCATTACTGACTGAGCTACATACCCAGCTCGAGTCAGCGGTTAGTGATCATTACTGACTGAGCTACATACCCAGCTCGAGTCAGCGGTTAGCGATCATTACTGACTGAGCTGCATACCCAGCTCGAGTCAGCGGTTAGTGATCATTACTGACTGAGCTACATACCCAGCTCGAGTCAGCGGTTAGCGATCATTACTGACTGAGCTGCATACCCAGCTCGAGTCAGCGGTTAGTGATCATTACTGACTGAGCTACATACCCAGCTCGAGTCAGCGGTTAGTGATCATTACTGACTGAGCTACATACCCAGCTCGAGTCAGCGGTTAGCGATCATTACTGACTGAGCTACATACCCAGCTCGAGTCAGCGGTACAGGGCTACAGGCCTGCCGGCTACCGGGCCCAGCGCCAACAATAATGATAGGCGAGCTCACCTTTCTCAATCATTCTTCTTCGATGCTGTTACAGCTGGGATTCTTTTGTTTTGTTCCTCTTAATTTTTCCCTCTTTTTTTTTTCTCTTTACCCTTTTTTTCCCTTTTCCTGTTTTTTTTTTTTTTTTTACTCTTCCAAATACATTCAGGTAATAGAGATTAATTTCACGGTCGCGTTTGTCTTGGCTCTTTGCATTCTCTGATGTACGAGTTCCCTCGTTCTTCGATTCTCTGTTGATGTTGTTTTTTTTCATGTTATTTTTGTGCATTTTGTTCTCTGTACCGTCCATCATTGTTAACCTTTGTTTTCTTCTTGAATGTCTCATTCCTTCATGTTTGGTTCTGTTTTTCAAAGTCATTTAAGCAATTTTGTTTTTGGATCAAAAGATAGAGGGGAGTGGCTATTCTTTTCTTTGCTTTTGTTTCTTTTTTGCGTTAACTGAAGAGGAAAAAGGTTATAATATTATACCTGATACTTTGTTGATTTTTTTTTCAATAAAGATAAGCACCAAAAAGTGGTCACTGTGGAGAGAGAGAGGGAGTGACTAGAAGAGTGTATAAGCAAGTGAGACGGAATTGCAGCGACCAAGATAGAGCATCAGAAAGAATGAAAGTAAGAGAGAAAGACAAAAAGAGAAAAATTCACACACACACAAAAAAAAAAATTAAAGGCAGGCAAACATAAGACAATTTCGTCATGTTTTGTATATAAACCAATAAAAGGAGTTAGTAAAGTATAATGTGTAAAGGTCAGAGGTCAAGCGAATGTTGACCTCGGCTGCTAAAGGTCAGACAGAGAAATGCAGTGGATCCTGTGTTGAGCGGTATCCTACACAGTTGGGTGATTAACATAACACAGGGTTGGGTAACGCACGACCGGCTCGTTCTGTCTACCATGATCTTCTCCAGGTTACAACTTCGCCTCCTAAGTCTGGCGTAGAGGATTGGAATGGCTTGGATCCAAAACGAATGCCAATTCTAATTTTTTTGCGGTTGTTGTCTTTTTGTTTGTTTTGTTTTTGTTTTGTTTTCCTGTTGCTATTATTATTTTCTTTTTTCGTTGTTGTTTCAAGCGTTTTTGGCCATCCTTTCAAAGATACGGAAAGCTAACGAATCCGCCTGTAGGTTAAAGATGCTGGGGAGGTGATGGAACAAAGCCCAGGGCGGGTCAGAAGCGGGTTTTTGTGGCATTATCTGTCAAGGTCACCCTGTGAATGTCTTCATGTCATGGCAACTTTCATGTTAATTGTTCATGCAGTGACAGGACTGAAACAGAAACTTCTGGTTTGATAACCATTCTTTGACGTGTAAATTAAGCATCTGGTCATTCTGTTGTAGCAGCGCTGATGGTGTGATAGAAGCTGTTAATAGAATGTGTAGTAGTAGTAGTAGTAGTAGTAGTAGTAGTAGTAGTAGTAGTAGTAGTAGTAGTAGTAGTAGTAGTAGTAGTAGTAGTAGTAGTAGTAGTAGTAGTAGTAGTAGTAGTAGTAGCAGTAGTAATAGTGTAGTATTTTTAGTAGTAGTAATAGTAATAGTAGTAGTAGTAGTAGTAGTAGTAGTAGTAGTAGTAGTAGTATTATTAGTAGTAGTAGTAGTAGTAGTAGTAGTAGTAGTAGTAGTAGTAGTAGTAGTAGTAGTAGTAGTAGTAGTAGTAGTAGTAGTAGTAGTAGTAGTAGTAGTAATAGTAGTTTCAAATCACACATTACTGCTCCAGAATTTTCAGATGATGTTGCTGCAAAAGCTTCTTTTAAAAGTGTCCAGTCCTCCTGCTCCTCTTCTTCGGTCGCCAAGTGTTTTACTGGTATGTCTAGAATCCTCACATTCCATCTATTTTGAGGTTGCGGATTCGTTGCTCACTCTGAAATATCGGTTTGGGCCTTAGAACTTACAAACATTTATTGTCATGGTAACCGTTGCAGATTGCAGAAAATACTTACCAGATGGCTCATTGGAATGAAATCTGTCCGACTTTTATCAAACCTGCTGATTATTTTTAGATAATGCGTGCAATTCTTTGGGTCTCATGTTGCTTTCTGGTGGCCTTTTGTTTGATTTTACCGAGCCCATCACACCGATGAAAAATTGAACAGCAGACATTTTAGAAAAGGGCAAACATTAAGGACATGATCAATTTATTACTGCTGCATCATTCTAAAAATATCATTCTACACAAAGACATATACCAACAGCCAGCGCTGATATTATGAATAGCGCTTACAAAGGAAATCGATACATACATCCCATTTTTTTCCCGGTTATTCTTAAGATGAGCGATTTCAGTAGCTGCAACCGGATTAGTAGATGATCCTAACCGGATAAGTAGATGATCCTAACCGGATAAGCAGATGATCCTAACCGGAAAAAAAGTGATGATAAAGGTCAAAGCAGGTTGTTGCTTTGGGAAATTCTAGGAAAAGAAAATCTGATTATGTCATCATCCGCTCCCATGATGCCCATTTCCTTGTAGAGAGAGAGGGAGAGAGAGAAAGAGAGAGAGAGCGAGAGAGAGAGAGAGAGAGAGAGAGAGAGAGAGAGAGAGAGAGAGAGAGAGAGAGAGAGAGAGAGAGAGAGAGAGAGAGAAGGGATGGTCTTGGCATTTCCTGTATGTGTCAGATACATAAATATCATGCGAGCGGGCTGGACTGTGCTAATATTGTAGTATCAGTTGGTCTGGTTCTCTTTACTATATTGTGGTTTTGGTTCTTTTCGATCTTCTGTTTCTTTCTCTTGTCTCCTCTTTCCCTCCTCTCTGTCTCTCGCTCTCTCCCTCCCTCCATCTCTCTCTCTCTCTCTCTCTCTCTCTCTCTCTCTCTCTCTCTCTCTCTCTCTCTCTCTCTCTCTCTCTCTCTCTCTCTCTGTGTCTCTTTCTTCTCTGTCTCTGGTTGAGCATAAACCCGGGTAGATGTTCATTAAACCGCAATCATGATTCTCCTTTTTTTTTAACGATTTTACATTTGCTCCAAAAAATAAGTTGTTTTTAATGTTTTTTGTTTGTAATCTGCTTCTTAAGTTTCTAATAGTAAATCCTGGAATACAATACAGAAAAAAGCTTTTCAATCTTTAGTGCTTCCTATATATAAACTTAAATTTAATGTCATTCAATTTTTTTTCCAAATCACTTTGAGAGGAAAGAAGTAAAGCGCAAAGGGAGTTTTGATGTCACCGCTTGTGGTGGGCTGGGCTTTCTAAACCCCTTACCTGGTAATAACGAGAATTATTCCTTTCTATTTGTCCTCCATATTCGCCTGTTGTGATTTGTTTCTCCAAACTATTTTGAATACTTTAGTACGCGAATATGCAAAGTCTCGTATAATCAATACGAACGCGTTATTATTGTTGAGGAAAAATGAAAGACATCCTTCGCCTACATCACTTTTAACCCTGCATATAAAGACTCATAATTCATGAAAATTCTTTATATTGTCAATAAAATCTTTACATCTTAATGTGATGGATTGCTAAAAAAAAATTTCGCAATGTCGGTGGAAACAATGGATCTACGGTCAGCCGTGATTTATTATATTTTAAATACCTCCCTCAGAAAGATATTTCTACATCCGGCTCACGGGGTCAAGGCTGGAACAATCTAGTGATAAAATAAATGCGATATCCACTTGTTTTGTCCTTGACCGAGATAAAAAAAAAAAAAAAAAAAATTAACAATCAAAAACACGAAACAGGCATGAAACTTCCACGGCATAACATCAGTAGAATGTGGGCTGTTTCATAACTGTGTAAGTCTCTTTTTTATCGGACATAACTCCCCCCTACCCTCTTTTCCCCCTCTCCCCATACACACATTGCTTTTTTTCCCCCTTCCTTTCGTTTTTGCCATGATGTATGGCTGTCTGGCATGCAATATTATTTTCAGCTCTTCCACCGATTCTGCCTTCATGCCTGCAATGATTCCCTGGCCATTCTGTCATCCCACATGCTTGCCGGATAAAATAATGTCCTGTGCGTTCGTTTGCTGGTCGCAGATTGTGATTTGACGTAAATTATATGGAAATATGTATTATATAAAAAAGATATAGAAATCTAAGTGAAAGATGCATTTTGTAAAGAATGGTTTGAAAGTGAAAAGATGAGCATTTTTTTTTTATGACAAAGCATAGAATTATATCTAAATGTCAGAGTGACATCGCATGCAGTGAACCAGAGTATGGGATGCTTGTATATACGCGGCAACGGTTGGAGACTATCAAACAGTCTGGTTAGTCAATCAGAAGCCAAGAAAACAAAATTTAATTTGTAAATTAAAAAAAAAAATGGTAAAATAGACGCTTATACTCTAACACTGGGTAACCTTTCCTCGGATTTTATAGTCAGGTAATCTCATCCCCGCCCTCGTAATACTACATTTATATATTGTAATTGAAACTATTTGGTAATTAGATAAAATAGGTTATTTCTGGTAAAGCAGCCTGATGTCTAGTAATTATATTCTCCAATCCTTTTTAAAAAGATTTTATAGTGTGAGCAATCAAAATATCCTATTAAACTAGAAATTCAATACCAGGGCTGTTGGGAGGAGGCATAATTATAAGTGCGAATTACACGATAATTCGAAAAACAGAAATAAAATTTCAAAATCGTAACTATAAGAGCAAATTGAGTTCACAATTATATTTAAGGTATTTTTCTCTCGGTTTGAGTGTTGTCGCTTGACTTAGAACCGCAGCAGAGTAGGTCTCTTAGGATACAGAAAAAATATTTTTTGCGGAGTAGGTGGGAAATATTAGCATGGAACATGATATTCCTACATCCCCTCGGTTTTGTGAAGAGTTTTCTACGAATGGGGTGTACACAGTCTGGAAGTATTGAGTAGGGACACAGTCCTCTGACAGCGCTCAACGGTAGGCTTTGTTTGGAGAAGTTCGGCTGTGGGTCATGGAGAGGGCAAACCCAGGGGAGAAAAGGTGTTTCTCCCAGCCTCCCAAGGCGCTGTCTCTGGCTGAGAACTCCATATCACCTCGTTTGCTTGGAAAATGTTTGGGCCTGGAAGGTGAAGAGGGTGACATCGACATGAGGATGATGGCTGGTGCTAGGACCAGGAGAGATGTGGGAAAATTCTGGATCCGGCTGGAAAGAGTTGAGTTGAGCAGTTTGTGTAGGGCGTTGGGGATGTAGAGAAAGCGAGATGAGCAAAGAATGAGAGAAGAGACAAAAGGAGAGACTTGGAGGGGAGGGGGGTTGGAAAGAAAGATGGAGAGAGAGGTGGGGAGAGAGAGAGAGAGAGAGAGAGAGAGAGAGAGAGAGAGAGAGAGAGAGAGAGAGAGAGAGAACCGTATTACTTTTGGAGCTGTAACGGATGGCCACATAGAGAGAGTTTAGGTTTAGAAACAGTAAAATGCAATATTACGATGATAAATATTATTAAAGAAAGCTTAACAAAAAAGAAAGTAAAGCAGTAACATGGACTTTTTACCGGGGAACAATGGCATAAAAAAAACAACACCCGACGCCATTACTTTTGAATATCGAAGAACAAGTTAGCCTGCTGGCCACGCCCTCATTCTATGGCGGCCGCAGGTCATCACTGGTTATCTTGTTGAGCTGTGAGTCAGCTTCATACCAACAAAACACCTCAAATAATGATTTCATATTAAATCTCTTAAGACGGTAGTACTGGTAATATACACGCCGAGCTTGACACAAAAAGTATTAGTTATTGCCCTCCACATCAAATCACACCCCACACAATCACATACACACACACTCTTCACACAATCACACCCCACACAATCACATACACACACACTCTTCACACAATCACACCCCACACAATCACATACACACACACTCTTCACACAATCACACCCCACACAATCACATACACACACACACTCTTCACACAATCACACCCCACACAATCACATACACACACACTCTTCACACAATCACACCCCACACAATCACATACACACACACTCTTCACACAATCACACCCCACACAATCACATACACACACACTCTTCACAAAGAAGTCCTGCGGAGAAGAAGTCCAGAAGTGCGGAGAATGCAATATCCACTCTATTCTGATTTCCATTCATTGGAACTTGTATTTTGTATTTTGCAAATTTTTGTAATCTATGTTGATGGAGTTGGTTTTTTTCTTCGATGATTGGTTACTGTTGTTTGTGTTGGTGGTAGTGGTGATTTGTGCAGGTGG
>JAWDGP010002663.1:0-5000 GCA_033675545.1 Elysia crispata | reverse complement strand
AAAAAAGAAAAAAGCTGGTTACATGTGTGATGACATCTGGGGTAGGAGACTCAATCAATTTTGGTTTGCGTCGGAGAAAAATCAATTTCTGGTCCGTACGGGGTATGCTGTGTGCCGGATGTCGTCTTGCCTATGGATTCACACTCCATGAACCGGTAGAGTTGGGAAGTATCCAAACGATTCGATTCAAGATTCGAATAATCTGGTTCTTTAAGCTCCGCGTGCAAACTCGATTCCATATTATAACCTTTTTTATTTACCTATTCCTTTCATTTTATTCGCTAGAATGTTATCGCTTTATTTGTTTATTTCTTGAGCTGTGCTAGTGACACAATCATTCTACGTATTCCGCGCAGTTATGCGACAACTTTAAACGTCAATAGAGATCCGAAATTCAATGTAAAAGTAATGATAAGAATAGGGTGATGTAATTTTTTAATCAAGATCCAGAGTGAAATCAATGAAGCTCTAGCAGGTGTCGAGAGAATTGTTAAAATCTTTTTTTTTTTTTTTTTTGACGATCACAGTAACATCTGATTAATTTCTTATGGCATTTATTGGGCCCACACGATTTGCACAGAATGATGTAAATACGTGTTTTCAAATTTGAAACAGAATATTTAAGTATTATAGTCCTTTTTTATTTTATTTCTTTATTCAAAAAAAACATCGATGCCACTTATTTCAGCCTTTGCATACTGAAAGTCCAACGGATCCACATTTAGACACGTGAACCTGGAGCTTTCTAAGAAAACTGCATAGCTTTTTGATTTTCTAATAATTTGACGAGGAAGAAAGCCTGAGGTGCTCTTCGCGTCTCCGAGCTATAGCAAGCATGTAAAATATCATATCGAATCAAGCCTCAATAATCTATATATCGCCCCGCAAAGCGGCAAGGAGAGCAACGTAGTTTTTCGTCTCCTAAGTCAGCCATAGCCGCAATAAGTGAGTCACCCCCCCCCCCCCCCCCCCCCTTTCTCAGCTGCTGCCCATCCCTCAGCCCTGAGCCTACTGAACCCTCAGAAGGTTAATCTGGACAAAAACTGCCTGGATTAGCTCATGGCATGTGGGAGGCTTGCAGCTCTATGACGTAACAGGAAGTCTTAAAGATTTTTTTTCCCCCTCTAAAGCCTAGGGCATTTGTATGTGTTGCCCAGTCAGTCTGTCTGTATGACTGTATCTACGCCCACTTTCTCTCTCTCTCTCTCTCTCTCTCTCTCTCTCTCTCTCTCTCTCTCTCTCTCTCTCTCTCTCTCTTTGTTTTTTTTTACTCTTCACTTCAATATTACCTTTTCTGTTTGCGTTAAGTGTTCTATCGCTCACATTCACCCAACATTAAAGTCAAGACACTTGTCAAACGCATCACAAAGGTTTCATCACAGCATAACCCAATTTGTAGGTAACAATTATTTGAGTCTTATGAAGGTTGAGAAATCTTATTTTCTATACACCTAGTGATTAGGTCTGGTCATCAGGTTGATTCTGACTTAACTAGATAGAGGATAGATCTAGACCCCAGGTTGAATGCACTTTAGGCTGATTGTTTTTTTTAAACCGTTTCTTGTTACTTTCAAATTGTGCGGGTATTTTGTAGCATGCTTTAAGGGGTAATCAAATATTGAGCTTTTCTGAACGAATCTTTACAAACCAGGAACTCTACTAGTATTGTGCTTACAATAATGCGGACCTGGACGCGTTGGTTCATCTGAGCTCTGAGATCGTTTGGACTTGATTTGTCGCTTATTTAATCAGAAGTGACTATTGGTCATTCTCAGAACATAAAATATCAGAAGTGACTATTGGTCATTCTCAGAACATAAAATATCAGAAGTGACTATTGGTCATTCTCAGAACATAAAATATCAGAAGTGACTATTGGTCATTCTCAGAACATAAAATATCAGAAGTGACTATTGGTCATTCTCAGAACATAAAATATCAGAAGTGACTATTGGTCATTCTCAGAACATAAAATATCAGAAGTGACTATTGGTCATTCTCAGAACATAAAATATCAGAAGTGACTATTGGTCATTCTCAGAACATAAAATATCAGAAGTGACTATTGGTCATTCTCAGAACATAAAATATCAGAAGTGACTATTGGTCATTCTCAGAACATAAAATATCAGAAGTGACTATTGGTCATTCTCAGAACATAAAATATCAGAAGTGACTATTGGTCATTCTCAGAACATAAAATTCTGACTCTCCGGTCTTGTCTGTTGTGACCAATAATTTTTTTCACTGCAGAATTTTTCCAAAGTATAAAATACAACCGTTGCAGACAATCTAAGAAACACTTTATATTCAGTGCACTAAGATGCAATCTTTGTGATAGGAAGTTCAGACCATATTGAAAAAAAAACCAAAAAAACACGTAGAGAATATTTGCATGAGATTTCGTCAATTCATATTTCACAACACAAAAAAGCCACTTTCTCAGTTCCTGGGTCAATTTTAGAACCACTGGGATTCAAACTGTTCGAGGGCAATTTTAGAACCACTGGGATTCAAACTGTTCGAGGGCAATTTTAGAACCACTGGTGTTGAAACGGGAATCAATCATTTATTATAGGGAAAAAATATAACTATTGAGTCCGGTTGTTTTCTTTTCGCAAATGCGCTTTGTATTTATGTTCATATCTAATCCATTCCCGATTTTCATCCATTTACTTACGTCCAAAATCGATGAAGGAACATTTTGAAATAATCATTATAACATGCATGTTAGCGGCTTCATAAATTGATCCAGACTTAGCTATGTTCGTGTCAAATATACTGGAAACATAGCGCATACGGTATTAATATTATGGAATCCAGATTTAGACCTTTGCTCTGACACAAGCAAATGCCAGTGCCCTCTGTGTTTGGAGGAGGAGGAGGAAGAGCTCTGACATGGCGTTAAAACCATCAGGTAAACTTCCTCATCAACTCAGCGGAAGTTCCGAAATTGCAGGCTTACGTTTATTTCAAATCTTCCATCATGAAGAGTTTCAAAACAGGGCCGGTTACTAACGAATATCATCTACTAACCGATAAACAGTCCGTTTTTTGTTTAGAGATTACATGGATGGCATGTTGATGTATGCAAGATGTATGACGTCAAAATCTGCGAGGAATGTAAAGGGCAGCCTGCTGTGAAACGACACACTACATCGTTTAGGATATGGGGAATAGTTTCCTTGTACTAACAATTTCAACTGTGTTGTCTCCCTTTACTTTTTTGGTTTGCCTGGTTCATAGCTTCGTCGATGCATTTTTTGCCTTTCGTCGACATAGCTTTCAGTTATTGTATGGAACAAAGACAATGATCTACAAGAAGGAGAACATTTTCTGGTGACCAATAAGAATTTCAGTCACAGTTGTACGGAAGTCTCCAAGATGATTCAAGTCTTTCAATAAATATTTCAAGTTGGTTTAAAAATTAAAAAAAAAAGTTATTTATGATGTTGTTTTTCCCCACAAAAACTATCATTTCACGAAATCGGCCCAAAGTTTCTACAGTCTTCTTTGTGAATGATGAAGAAATCTGAGCTTTGCATACGTTTCCCAGACCCTTAGATTGGACATTGTTCAAGGAATGGTTCAGTCCGCTCCATAGTCCACTGCTATGGTCAAGACCAGGGTCCATGCAAAGAAATATAAACAATAAACGCGCAGCGCTGGGCACTGTCCATCAACCCTGAATGTTTGGACCAGCTGGGATCGGGGTCGGATTTAGGCTTTTCTCCCTTCCTTTGGTTTTTGCTTTCCACATTTAATTCTCCTCTCTTTATCTCTGTTTCTGTCTCGGTCTCACATGTCTTCTCTTTCTTCAGGCAATATGTCCCAAGAAAAGCCGGGGGAAAACACAAGGAAATAAATTCAATAAAAACGTCTAGACATAACAGTAACATTAATATTATGTCTTTTACATTAATTCAGATCAGACGCTGAGCATGTACCAAAAAAAAAAATAAATACAAGGAGATGGAAAGAGAAAGAGAGGGATAAAAAATGGACAGAGTATTGGCGTTTGACCATCAGGAGTGAGAAGTTCACGGCTTCTCAAAGAGAAAGCAGAAAGGCTTCGTCGCATCCACGCCTGAGACACTAGTGTTTGTTTACAGTCTGATCAACACCTCTGAGAGGAGGGGGTGGGAGCAGATGAATCAGTTTGACGCCGGTGCCGATTTTCTGTTCTATTTCTTGTCCTCTTTATCTCTCTTTCTCTCTCGTTAACATTTCTTATTTTCCTTGATTTGCAAACCCTTTCTGCCTGACTTCCTCTTACTTCTACATCCTTTATCTCCCTCTTTATTTCTTCTTTCTTTTTCTCTGTTTCCGTCTCCTTTTCCCTTTCTTTTACTGTCAGTCTATTTATCTATCGATCTATCTTGCTATCTATGTATGTATCCATCTCTGTATAATTTTAGTTCTGGATATATTCTTCCTCCGATTGTGAGTCCGAGGAAGAGCAAATCAGAGGCTTCAGTCTGCAAACATAGCCTCTGTTTTCTACGTTTGGGCCGGTAGTTAGATCACGGTAAAACACTCGTAACTCTACTGATCCGCATAAATCTTGACGGTCACTCTGCCACAGGTATGCCCAGTTACCCGATAAGTGGAACATGCTCTTCGCGCCTGCGCATACCCATAACCGGAACATGCTCTTCGCGCCTGCGTACTCCCAGGAGTTGCTGACCGCCACACGCACGTCGAAAAGCACAGTTGCTCGATGATTATGGAGGACTGTCCTGAGATTGAATATAGCCATGTTCCCCATAAAAATCTGTTGAAGAGTACTAAGTCTTGCTACTACTGCTCGCGTTCGTGAGAATTGATATCATAGCTGTGGCTCGTCTAAGAAAGCAGCTTGCAGAATGATGGCGTGGCCAGATCCTTCGTTAGAATGTTACTGTTATGTCTGGAAGTTTTTATTAAATTTGTTTCCCCCTTGTTTTCCCCCCGACTTTTCTTGGGTATGAATAAACAGGAAGAGAGTCTGAAACGGACTG
>JAWDGP010002662.1:0-36308 GCA_033675545.1 Elysia crispata | reverse complement strand
TGTACTTATTATAGTTGTTTTTGTACTTGTACTTAATGTAGTTGTAGTTGTACTTGTTGTAGTTGTAGTTGTAATTCTTGTAGTTGTAGTTGTAGTTGTACTTGTTGTAGTTGTAGTTGTACTTGTACTTGTTGTAGTTGTAGTTGTACTTGTACTTGTTGTAGTTGTGTAGTTGTACTTAATGTAGTTTTAGTTGAAGTTGTACTTGTACTTGTGTTAGTTGTACTTCTACTTGTTGTAGTTGTAGTTGTACTTGTTGTAGTTGTAGTTGTACTTGTACTTGTTGTAGTTGTAGTTATACGATTACTTATTGTAGTTGTAGTTGTACTTGTTGTAGTTGTAGTTGTACTTGTACTTGTTGTAGTTGTAGTTGTACTTGTACTTGTTGTAGTTGTAGTTGTAGTTGATGTAGTTGTCCTTGTACTTGTTACAGTTGCGGTTGTACTTGTACTTGTTGTGGTTGTAGTTGTACTTTTACTGGTTGAAGTTGTAGTTTTACTTGTTGTAGTTATTGTAGTTGTACTTGTTGTAGTTGTAGTTTTGGTTGTATTTGTTGCAGTTGTAGTCGTACTTTTTGTAGTTGTAGTTGTACTTGTACTTGTTGTGGTTGTAGTGTACTTGTCCTTGTTGTATTTGTAGTTTTACTTATTGTAGTTGTAGTTGTACTTGTTTAAGTTGTAGTTGTACTTGTACTTGTACTTGTTGTAGTTGTAGTTGTACTTGTTGCAGTTGTAGTTGAATTATACTTGTTGTAGTTGTAGGTGCACTTGTTGTAGTTGTAATTGTACTTCTACTTATTGTAGTTGTAGTTGTAGTCGTACTTGTTGTAGTTGTAGTTGTATTTGTTGTTGTTGTAGTTGTAGTTGTACTTGTTGTAGTTGTAATTGTACTTGTACTTGTTGTAGTTGTAGTTGTAGTTGTAATTGTTGTAGTTGTAGTTGTAATTGTTGTAGTTGTAGTTATACTTGTACTTGTTGTAGTTGTAGTTGTACTTGTACTATTTGTAGTTGTAGTTGTACTTCTTTTAGTTGCAATTGTAGTTGTACTTGTTGTAGTTGTAGTTATGTAGTTGTACTTGTTGTAGTTTTAGTTGTAGTTGTACTTGTACTTGTAGTTGTAGTTGTAGTTGTAGTTGTAGTTGTACTTGTACTTGTTGTAGTTGTTGTTGTAGTTGTAGTTGTAGTTGTACTTGTTGTAGTTGTAGTTGTACTTGTACTTGTTGTAGTTGTAGTTGTACTTGTACTTGTTGTAGTTGTAGTTGTACTTGTTGTAGTTGTAGTTGTAGTTGTACTTGTACTTGTTGTAGTTGTAGTTGTACTTGTTTTAGTTGTAGTTGTACTTGTTGAAGTTGTAGCTATACTTATACTTGTTGTAGTTGTAGTTGTACTTGTTGTAGTTGTAGTTGTCTTGTACTTGTACTTGTTGTAGTTGTAGTTGTATTTGTTGTAGTTTAATTTATACTTGTTGTAGTTGTAGTTGTACTTGTACTTGTTGTAATTGTACTTGTACTTGTACTTGTTGTAGTTGTAGTTGTACTTGTTGTAGTTGTACTTGTACTTGTTGTAGTTGTAGTTGTAGTTGTACTTGTTGTAGTTGTAGTTGTACTTGTACTTGTTGTAGCTATACTTATACTTATTGTAGTTGTAGTTGTACTTGTTGTAGTTTTTGTTGTCTTGTACTTGTACTTGTTGTAGTTATAGTTGTACTTGTTTTGGTTGGAGTTGTCCTTGCACTTGTTGTAGTTGTAGTTTTAGTTGTACTTGTTGGAATTGTATTTGTCCTTGTACTTGTTGTAGTTGTAGTTGTACTTGTTGTAGTTGTAGTTGTACTTGTTGTAGTTGTAGTTGTACTTGTTGTAGTTGTAGTTGTACTTGTACTTGTTGTAGTTGTAGTTGCACTAGTACTTGTTGTAGTTGTAGTTGCACTTGTACTTGTAGTTGTAGTTGTACTTGTTGTAGTTGTAGTTGTAGTTGTACTTGTACTTGTTCTAGTTATAGTTGTACTTCTTGTAGTTGTAGTTGTAGTTGTACTAGTTGTAGTTGTTGTTGTTGTTGTGTAGTTGTAGTTGTACTTGTTGTAGTTTAAGTTGTAGTTGTAGTTGTAGTTGAAGTTGTATTTGTACTTGTTGTAATTCTAGCTTTAGTCGTAGTTGTAGTTGTAGTTGTACTTGTACTTGTTCTAGTTGTAGTTGTACTTGTTTAAGTTGTAGTTGTAGTTGTACTTGTTGTAGTCGTAGTTGTAGTAGTTGTTTTTGTAGTTGTACTTGTTGAAGTCGTAGTTGTATTTGTACTTGTTGTAGTTGTAGTTGTACTTGTTGTAGTTGTAGTTGTCTTGTACTTGTACTTGTTGTAGTTGTAGTTGTACTTGTTGTAGTTTAAGTTGTACTTGTTGTAGTTGTAGTTGTACTTGTACTTGTTGTAGTTGTACTTGTACTTGTTGTAGTTGTAGTTGTAGTTGTTGTAGTTGTACTTGTACTTGTTGTAGTTGTAGTTGTACTTGTTGTATTTGTAGTTGTACTTGTTGTAGTTGTAGTTATACTTATACTTGTTGTAGTTGTAGTTGTACTTGTTGTAATTGTACTGTACTTGTACTTGTTGTAGTTGTAGTTTTAGTTGTTGTAGTTGTAGTTGTACTTGTTGTAGTTGTAGTTGTAGTTGTACTTGTTGTAGTTGTAGTTGTACTTGTACTTGTTGTAGTTGTAGTTGTAGTTGTACTTGTTGTAGCTTTAGTTGTACTTGTTGTAGCTTTACTTCTATTTGTACTTGTTGTAGTTTTAGTTTGATTTGTTGTAGTTGTAGTTTTACTTGTACTTGTTGTAGTTGTAGTTGTACTTGTTGTAGTTGTAGTTGTACTTGTTGTAGTTGTAGTTGTACTTGTACTTGTTGAAGTTGTAGTTGTAGTTGTACTTGTTGTAGTTGTAGTTGTACTTGTTGTAGTTGTAATTGTACTTGTTGTAGTTGTACTTGTACTTCTTGTAGTTGTAGTTGTACTTATAATTGTTGTAGTTGTAGTTGTACTTGTTGTAGTTGTAATTGAATTTGTTGTAGTTGTAGTTATACTTAACCTTGTTGTAGTTGCAGTTTTATTTGTTGTAGTTATAGTTGTATGTGTACTTCTTCTAGTTGTAGTTGTACTGGTACTTGTTGTTGTTATAGTTGTAGTTGTACTTGTACTTGTTGTACTTGTAGTTTTACTTGTACTTGTTGTTAGTCGTAGTTTCACTTGTTATAGTTGTAATTGTATTTGTTGTAGATGCAGTTGTACTTGTACTTGCTGTAGTTGTAGTTGTATTTGGTGTAGTTTAAGTTGAACTTGTTGTAGTTGTACATGTACTTATACTTGTTGTAGTTGTACTTGTACTTGTACTTGTTGTAGTTGTAGTTTTACTTGTTGTAGTGTAGTTTTAGTTGTAATTGTTGTAGTTGTAGTTGTACTTGTACTTGTTGTAGTTGTAGTTGTACTTGTACTTGTTGTAGTTGTAGTTGTACTTGTTGTACTTTAAGTTGTACTTGATGTAGTTTTAGTTGTAATTGTACTTGTTCTAGTTGTAGTTTTATTTGTTGTAGTTGTAGTTGTAGTTGTACTTGTTGTAGTTGTAGTTGTAGTTGTACTTGTTGTAGTTGTAGTTGTACTTGTACTTGTTGTAGTTGTAGTTGTACTTGTACTTGTTGTAGTTGTAGTTGTAGTTGTAGTTGTTCTAGTTGTAGTTGTAGTTGTAGTTGTACTTGTACTTGTTGTATTTTAATTGTACTTGTACTTCTTTTAGTTGTAATTTTTAAAGTTTTAGTTGTACTTGTTGTAGCTGTTAATATACTAATACTTGTTGTAATTGTAGTTGTACTTGTTGTCGTTGTAGTTGTAGTTGTACTTGTTGAAGTTGTAGTTGTACTTGCTGTAGTTGTAGTTGTACTTGAACTTGTTGTATTTGTGGTTCTAGTTGCACTTGTTTTAGTTCTAGTTGTACTTGCTGTAGTTGTAGTTGTACTTGTACTTGTTGTAGTTGTTGTTGTACTTGTACTTCTTTTAGTTGTACTTTTAGTTTTAGTTGTACTTGTTGTAGTTGCAGTTGTAGTTGTTGTGGTGGTAGTTGTAATTGTACTTGATGTAGTTGGAGTGGCACTTGATGTAATTGTAGTTGTACTTCTACTTGTTGTAGTTGTAGTTGTACTTCTAATTGTTGTAGTTGTAGTTTTACTTGTACTTGTTGTAGTTGTAGTTGTACTTGTTGTAGTTGTAGTTGAATTTGTACTTGTACTTGTTGTAGTTGTAGTTGTAGTTGTTGTAGTTGTAGTTGTACTTGTTTAAGTTGTAGTTGTATTTGTACTTGCAGTTTTAGTTGTAGTTGTAGTTGTAGTTGTACTTGTTGTAGTTGTAGTTGTACTTATTCTAGTTGTATTTGTACTTCGACTTGTTGTAGTTGTAGTTGTGATTGTTGTAGCTGTACATGTTGTAGTTGTAGTTGTTGTTGTACTTGTTGTAGTTATAGTTGCACATGTTTTTGTTGCAGTTGCAGTTGTACTTATTGTAGTTTTACTTGTAATTGTTGTTGTTGAAGTTTTCGTTGTTGTAGTTGTATTTGTACTTGTTGTAGCTGTAGTTGTATACTTGTTGTAGTTAAAAGTGTACTTGTTGTAGTTGTAGTTTTACTTGTTGTAGTTGTAGTTGTTGTTGTACTTTTACTTGTTGTAGTTGTACTTTAATTGTACTTGTTGTTGTTGCAGTTGTAGTTGTTTTTGTACATGATGTAGTTGTAGTTGCACTTCTACTTGTTGTAGTTGTATTTGTACTTGTTTTTAATTGTAGTTGTAGTTGTACTTGTTGTAGTTGTAGTTGTAGTTGTACTTGTACTTGTTGTAGTTGTAGTTGTACTTGTTGTAGTTGTAGTTGTACTTGTTGTAGTTGTAGTTGTACTTGTGGTAGTTGTAGTTGTACTTGTTGTAGTTGTAGTTGTAGTTGTACTTGTTGTACTTCTAGTTATACTTGTACTTGTTGTAGTTGTAGTTGTAGTTGTACTTGTTGTAGTTTTAGTTGTATTTGTACTTGTACTTGTTGTTGTTGTAGTTTTAGTTGTAGTTGTACTTGTTGTAGTTGTAGTTGTACTTGTACTTGTTATTGTTGTAGTTGTAGTTGTTTTTGTTGTATTAATTGTTTATTTGTACTTGTTGTAGTTGTAGCTGTTTTTGTACTTGTTGTAGTTGTAGTTATAGTGGTACTTGTAGTTGTAGTTTTACTTGTTGTAGTTGTAGTTGTACTTGTTGTAGTTGTAGTTTTAGTTGTTGTAGTTGTAGTTGTACTTGTTGTAGTTTTAGTTGTAGTGGTACTTGTTGTATTTGTAGTTGTACTTGTTGTAGTTGTATGTTTTAGTTGTACTTGTTTTAGTTCTAGTTGTACTTGTTGTAGTTATAGTTGTACTTCATCTAAATGTAGTTGTAGTTGTACTTAAAATTGTACTTGTTGTAGTTGTACTTCTCTTTTTTGTAGTGTTAGTTGTACTTGTACTTGTTATAGTTGTAGTTGTACTTGTTCTAGTTAAAGTTGTACCGTTGTAGTTGTAGTTGTAGTTGTAGTTGTATTTGTTGTAGTTGTAGTTGTATTTGTACTTGTAGTTTAAGTTGTACTTTTTGTAGTTGTAGTTGTACTTGTACTTTTTGTATTTGTAGTTGTACTTGTACTTGTTGTAGTTGTAGTTTTAGTTGCACTTGTTGTAGTTGTAGTTGTACTTGTTGTAGTTGTAGTTGTACTTGAACTTGTACTTTTTGTAGTTGTAGTTGTACTTGTTGTAGTTGTAGTTGTACTTGTACTTGTTGTAGTTGTACTTGTACTTGTACTTGTTGTAGTTGTAGTTGTACTTGTTGTAGTTGTAGTTGTACTTGTTGTAGTTGTAGTTGTAGTTGTAGTTGTACTTGTTGTAGTTGTAGTTGTACTTGTACTTGTTGTAGTTGTACTTGTACTTGTTGTAGTTGTAGTTGTACTTGTACTTGTTGTAGTTGTAGTTGTAGTTGTAGTTGTACTTGTTGTAGTTGTAGTTGTACTTGTACTTGTTGTAGTTGTAGTTGTATTTGTACTTGTTGTAGTTGTAGTTGTACCCTTTGTAGTTGTAGTTGTACATATTGTAGTTGTAGTTGTACTTGTACTTATTGTAGTTGTAGTTGTAGTTATTGTAGTTGTAGTTGTCTTTTTGTAGTTGTAGTTGTACTTGTACTTATACTTGTTATAGTTGTAGTTGTAGTTGTACTTGTACTTGAAGATGTAGTTAAAGTTGTACTTGTATTTGTTATAGTTGTAGTTGTAGTTGTACTTGTTGTAGTTGTACTTGTACTTGTTGTAGTTGTAGTTGTACTTGTTGTAGTTGTAGTTGTACTTGTTGAAGTTGTAGTTGTAGTTGTACTTGTTGTAGTTGTAGTTCTAGTTGTACTTGTTGTAGTTGTAGTTGCAACTGTACTGTTGTAGTTGTAGTTGTATTTGTTCTTGTTGTAGTTATAGTTTTAGTTGTAGTTGTACTTTTTGTAGTTGTAGTTTTAGTTGTACTTGTACTTGTTATAGTTGTAGTAGTACTTGTACTTGTTGTAGTTGTAGTTGTAGTTGTACTTCTTGTAGATGTAGTTGTACTTGTTGTAGTTGTAGTTGTAGTTGTACTTGTTGTAGTTGTAGTTGTACTTGTACTTGTTGTAGTTGTAGTTGTACTTGTACTTGTTGTAGTTGTAGTTGTAGTTGTTGTAGTTGTAGTTGTACTTGTTGTAGTTGTAGTTGTAGTTGTACTTGTACTTGTTGTAGTTGTAGTTGTACTTGTACTTGTTGTAGTTGTAATTGTACTTGTTGTAGTTGTAGTTGTACTTGTTGTAGTTGTTGTAGTTGAAGTTGTAGTTGCACTTGTTCTAGTTGTAGTTGTGTTTGTATATGTTGTAGTTGTAGTTGTAGTTCTAGTTGTACTTGTACTTGTTGCAGTTGTGGTTGTACTTGTACTTGTTGTAGTTGTAGTTAAATTTGTAGTTGTAGTTGTACTTGTTGTAGTTGTAGTTGTACTTGTTGTAGTTGTAGTTGTACCTGTACTTGTTGTAGTTGTAGTTGTACTTGTACTTGTTGTAGTTGTAGTTGTAGTTGTAGTTTTATTTGTTGTAGTTTTAGGTGTCTTTGTTGTAGTTGTAGTTGTAGTTGTCTTTGTTGTAGTTGTAGTTGTACTTATATTTGTTGTAGTTGTAGTAGTTGTAGTTGTAGTTGTACTTGTTGTAGTTGTAGTTGTACTTGTACTTGTTGTAGATGCAGTTGTACTTGTACTTGTTGTAGTTGTAGTTGTACTTGTACTTGTTGTAGTTGTAGTTGTACTTGTACTTGTTGTAGTTGTAGTTGTAGTTGTAGTTGTAGTTGTACTTGTTGTAGTTGTAGTTGTACTTGTTGTAATTGTAGTTTTCGTTGTTGTAGTTGTCGTTGTAGTTGTACTTGTTGTAGTTGTAGTTTTACTTGTTGTAGTTCTACTTGTTGTTGTTGTGGTTTTTTTGTAGTACTTGTACTTGTCGTAGTTGAAGTTTTAGTTGTTGTAGTTGTAGTTGTACTTGTTGTAGTTGTAGTTGTAGTTGTACTTGTACTTGTTGTAGTTGCAGTTGTAGTTGTATTTGTTGTAGTTGTACTTGTTGTAGTTGTAGTTGTAGTTGTACTTGTTGTAGTTGTAGTTTTACTTGTTGTAGTTGTAGTTGTAGTTGTACTTGTTGTAGTTGTAGTTGTACTTGTACTTGTTGTAGTTGTAGTTGTAATTGTACTTGTTGTAGTTGTAGTTGTACTTGTACTTGTTGTAGTTGTAGTTGTAGTTGTACTTGTTGTAGTTCTATTTGTAGTTGTGGTTGTGCTTGTACTTGTTGTCGTTGTAATTGTACTTGTATTTGTTGTAGTTGTAATTTTACTTGTATTTATTGTAGTTGTAGTTCTGGTTGTTGTAGTTGTGGTTGTTCTTAATGTAGTTGTGATTGTGGTTGTACTTGTACTTGTTGTAGTTGTGTTTGTAGTTGTAGTTGTACTTATTGTAGTTGTAGTTGTAGTTGTACTTGTACATCTTGTAGTTGTAGTTGTAGTTGTAGTTGTACTTGTTGTCAGTGTTTGTTGTACTTGTGCTTGTTGTAGTTGTAGATGTAGTTGTAAATATACTTGTTGTAGTTGTAGTTGTAGTTGTCTTTGTACTTGTTGTAGCTTTAGTTTTACTTTTACTTGTTATAGTTGCAGTTGTACTTATACTTGTTGTAGTTCTAAATGTAGTTGGCCTTGTAGTTGTACTTGTTGTACTTGTAGTTGAACTTGTTGTAGTTGTAATTGTACTTGTACTTGTTGTATTTGTAGTTGTACTTGTTGTAGTTGTAGTTGTACTTGTACTTGTTGTAGTTGTAGTTGTACTTGTACTTGTTGTAGTTGTAGTTGTAGTTGTTGTAGTTGTAGTTGTACTTGTTGTAGTTGTAGTTGTAGTTGTACTTGTTGTAGTTGTAGTTGTAGTTGTACTTGTTGTAGTTGTAGTTGTAGTTGTACTTGTTGTAGTTGTAGTTGTACTTGTTGTTATTGTAGTTGTAAATGTACTTGTTGAGGTGTAGTTGTAGTTGTACTTGTTGTAGTTGTACTTGTAGTTGTACTTGTTGTAGTTGTAGTTGTACTTGTTTAGTTGTAGTTGTAGTTGTACTTGTTGTAGTTGTAGTTGTACTTGTACTTTTACTTGTTGTAGTTGTAGTTGTAGTTGTTAATGTTGTAGTTGTACTTGTACTTGTTGTAGTTGTAGTTGTATAAGTGTTTGTTCTAGTTGTTCTTGTACTTGTTGTAGTTGTTGTTGTACTTTTACTTTTTGTAGTTGTAGTTCTACTTTTACTTGTTCTTGTTGTAGTTGTAGTTGTACTTGTTGTAGTTGTACTTGTTTTAGTTGTATGTGTAGTTGTACTTGTTCTAGTTGTAGTTGTAGTTGTACTATACTTGTTGTAATTGTAGTTGTAGTTGGAATTGTTGAAGTTGTAGTTGTACTTCTACTTGTTGTAGTTGTAGTTGTAGTTGTAGTTGTTGTAGTTGTACTTGTACTTGTACTTTACTTGTTGTAGTCTTAGTTTTACATGTTGTATTTGTAGTTGTACCTGTTGTAGTTGTAGTTGTACTTGTTTTAGTTGAAGTTGTACTTGTTTTAGTGACAGTTGTGTTGTAGTTGTACTTGTATTTAATCTTGTACTTGTTGTACTTGTACTTGCACTTGTTGTAGTTTTACTTGTAATTGTATTTCTTTTAGTTTCAGTTTTACTTGTTGTAGTTGTAGTTGTACTTATACTTGTTGTAGTTTTAGTTGTTGTAGTTCTAGTTGTAGTTGTACTTGTAATTGTAATTATACTTGCTGTAGTTGTAGTTTTACTTATTGCAGTTGTACTTTTACTTGTACTTGTTGTAGTTCTGCTTATACTTGTACTTCTTGCAGTTGTACTTCTTGCAGTTGTACTTGTACTTGTTGTAGTTGTAGTTGTACTTGTACTTGTTGTAGTTGTAATTGTTGTGCTTGTAGTTGTAGTTGTAGTTGTACTTGTAGTTGTACTTGTTGTAGTTGTAGTTGTACTTGTACTTGTTGTAGTTGTAGTTTTATTTGTACTTGTACTTGTTGTAGTTGTAGTTGTAGTTGTTCTTGTTGTATTTGTACTTGTACTTGTACTTGTAGTTGTTGTAGTTGTAGTCTTACTTGTTGTAGTTGTACTTGTACTTGTACTTGTTGTAGTTGTAGTTGTAAAAATACTTGTTGTAGCTTTAGTTGTACTTGTTGTAGTACTTATTGTAAATTTGATTGTACTTGTTGTAGTTGAAATTGTACTTGTTATACTTCTAGTTGTAGTTGTACTTGTTGTAGTTGTACTTGTACTTGTACTTGTTGTAGTTGTAGTTGTAGTTGTACTTGTTGTAGTATAGGTAAAGTTGTATTTGTTGTAGTTGTAGTTGTACTTGTACTTGTTCTTGTTGTAGTTGTAGTTGTACTTGTTGTAGTTGTAGTTGTATTATTTTGTAGTTGTACTTGATGTAGTTGTAGTTATATTTATACTTGTTGTAGTTGTAGTTGTACTTGTTGTAGTTGTAGTTGTACTTGTTTTTGTTGTAGTTGTAGTTGTACTTGTTGTAGTTGTAGTTGTACTTGTACTTGTTTTAGTTGTAGTTGTACTTGTTGTAGTTGTAGTTGTACTTGTTGTAGTTGTAGTTGTATATGTACTTGTACTTGTTGTAGTTGTAAATGTACTTGTACTTGTACTTGTTGTAGTTGTAGTTGTACTTGTACTTGTACTTGTTGTAGTTTTGGTTGTAATTGTTGTAGTTGTACTTGTACTTGTTTTAATTGTATCTGTAGTTGTTGTAGAAGTAGTTTTAGTTGTACTTGTTGTAGTTGTACTTGTTGTAGTTATAGTTTTACTTGTTTTAGTTGTACTTGTACTTCTTGTAGTTGTAGTTGTACTTGTACTTGTTGTAGTTGTAGTTTTACCTATTGTGGTTGTAGTTGTACTTATACTTGTTTTAAATGTAGGTATAGTTCTACTTGTTGTAGTCTTAGTTGTACTTGTAATTGTACTTGTTGTAGTTGTAGTTGTACTTGTTGTAGTTGTATTCTTAGTTGTATTTGTTGTACTTGTTGTTGTAGTTGTACTTTTTATAGTTGTAGTTGAACTTGTTATAGTTGTACTTGTTGTAGTTGTAGTTGTACTTGTACTTGTTGTTGTTGTAGTTGTGGTTGCACTTGTTTTAGTTCTAATTGTACTTGTAGTACTTATAGTTGTACTTGTACTTGTAGTTGTAGTTGTAGTTGTACTTCTTGTACTTGTAGTTGTACTTGTTGTAGTTGTAGTTGTACTTGTACTTGTTGTAGTTGTAGTTGTAGTTGTAGTTGTAGTTGTACTTGTTGTAGTTGTAGTTGTAGTTGTACTTGTTGTACTTCTACTTGTACTTGTTGTAGCTGTACTTGTACTTGTACTTGTTGTAGTTGTAGTTGTACTTGTTGCAGTTGTAGTTGTAGTTGTATTTGTACTTGTTGTTGTTGTAGTTGTAGTTGTACATGTACTTGTTTAAGTTTTAGTTGTACTTGTACTTGTAGTTTTAGTTGTACTTTATTTAGTCGTAGTTGTAGTTGTTGTAGTTGAAGTTGTACTTGTTGTAGTTGTAGTTGTAGTTGTTGTTGTTGTAGTTGTACTTGTACTTGTTGTAGTTGTAGTTGTAGTTGTACTTGTTGTAGTTGTAGTTGTAGTTGTACTTGTTGTAGTTGTAGTTGTACTTGTACTTGTTGTAGTTGTAGTTGTACTTGTACTTGTTGTAGTTGTTATTGTAGTTGTACTTGTTGTAGTTGTAGTTGTACTTGTTGTAGTTGTAGTTGTAGTTGTAATTGGTGTAGTTGTACTGTACTTGTACTTGCTTTACTTGTAGTTCTACTTGTACTTGTTGTAGTTGTAGTTGTAGTTGTAGTTGTATTTATTGTAGTTGTGATTGTAGTTGTACTTGTACTCGTACTTGTTGTAGTTGTAGTTGTACTGTTGTAGTTGTAGTTGTAGTTGTACTTGTTGTAGTTGTAGTTGTACTTGCACTTGTACTTGTTGTAGTTTTAGTTGTACTTGTTGTAGTTGGAGTTGTATTGTACTTGTTGTAGTTGTACTTGTTGTAGTTGTAGTTGTACTTGTTGTAGTTGTAGTTGTAGTTGTACTTGTTGTAGTTGTAGTTGTAGTTGTAGTTGTAGTTGTAGTTGTAGTTGTAGTTGTACTTGTTGTAGTTGTAGTTGTATTTGTACTTGTACTTTTTGTTGTTGTAGTTGTACTTGTTGTAGTTGTAGTTGTACTTGTACTTGTTGTAGTTGTAGTTGTAGTTGTACTTGTTGTAGTTGTAGTTTTACTTGTTGTAGTTGTAGTTGTACTTGTTGTAGTTGTAGTTGTACTTGTACTTGTTGTAGTTGTAGTTGTACTTGTACTTGTTGTAGTTGTAGTTGTACTTGTAGTTGTAGTTTTTTTTGTTGTAGTTGTAGTTGTTATTCTTGTAGTTGTAGTTGTTTCTTTACTTATTATATTTGTATTTGTACTTGTTGTAGTTGTAGTTGTACTTTTACTTTTTGTACTTGTAGTTTTACTTGTTGTAGTTGAAGTTCTATTTGTACTTGTTGTAGTTGCAGTTGTAGTTGTACTTGTTGTAGTTGTAGATGTACATGTTGCAGTTTACGTTGTACTTGTTATAGTTGTAGTTGTACTTGTTGTAGTTGTTGCACTTGTAGTTGTAGTTTTATTTGAGGTAGTTGCAGTTGTACTTTTATTTGTTGTAGTTGTAGTTGTACTTCTTATAGTTGTAGTTGTTATTTTACTTGTTGTAGTTGTACTTTTACTTGTTGTAGTTGCAGTTGTCGATGTAGTTGTACTTGTTGTAGTTCTAGTTATACTTGTTGTATATGTAGTTGTAGTTGTAGTTGTATTTGTGTAGTTGTACTTGTTGTAGTTGTAGTTGTACTTGTTGCAGTTGTAGTTGTACCTGTTTTAGTTGTTTTTTGTATTTGTTGTAGTTGTCGTTGTACTTGTACTTGTACTTGTTGTAGATGTAGTTGTACTTGTTGTAGTCCTAGTTGTTTTTGTACTTGTTGTAGTTGTAGTTGTACTTGTTGTAGTTGTAGTTGTAAATGTTGTAGTTGTAGTTGTACTTGTACTTGTTGTAGTTGTTGTGTAATTGTTATACTTGTAAATTTAGTTGTACTTGTTGTAATTGTAGTTGTTCTTGTATTTGTACTTGTTGTAGTTGTAGTTGTAGTTGTATTTGTTGTAGTTGTAGTTGTACTTATTGTAGTTTGTGGTTGTAAATGTACTTTTACTTGTTGTAGATTTAGTTGTACTTGTACTTGTTGTAGTTGTAGTTGTACTTGTTGTTGTTATAGTTGTACTTTTTTAGTTGTAGTTGTATTTGTTGTAGTTGTAGTTGTACTTGTTGTAGTTGTAGTTGTAGTTGTACTTGTTGTAGTTGTACTTGTACTTTTTGTATGTGTAGTTGTATATGTACTTGTTACAGTTGTAGTTGTAGTGTACTTGTTGTAGTTGTAGTTGTATTGTTTAAGTTGTACTTGTACTTGTACTTGTACTTGTTGTAGTTGTAGTTGTACTTGTTGTAGTTGTAAATGTACTTGTACTTGTTGTAGTTGTAGTTGTAGTTGTACTTGTTGTAGTTGTAGTTGTAGTTGTACTTGTTGTAGTTGTAGTTGTACTTGTTGTAGTTGTAGTTGTATTTGTACTTGTTGTAGTTGTAGTTGTACTTGTACTTGTTGTAGTTGTAATTGTACTTGTACTTGTTGTAGTTTTTGTCGTAGTTGTAGTTGTACTTGTACTTGTCGTAGTTCTAGTTGTATTTGTTGTAGTTGTAGTTGTACTTGTTGTAGTTGTGATAGTAGTTGTAGTTGTACTTGTAAATGTAGTTGTACTTGTTGTAATTGTAATGTACTTGCTGTAGTTGTTGTTGTACTTGTACTTGTTGTAGTTGTACTTGTACTTGTACTTGTTGTAGTTGTAGTTTAACTTGATGTAGTTGTAGTTGTAGTTAAAGTTGTACTTGTTGTAGTTATTGTTGTTCTTGTTGTAGTTGTAGTTTTAGATGTACTTGTTGTTGTAGTTTTACTTCTACTTGTTGTAGTTGTAGTTGTAGTTGTACTTGTTGTAGTTTTAGTTGTAGTTGTACTTGTTGTAGTTGTACTTGTTGTAGTTGTAGTTGTACTTGTACTTGTTGTAGTTGTAGTTGTACTTGTACTTGTTGTAGTTGTAGATCTAGTTGTTCTTGTTGTAGTTGTAATTATAGTTGTATCGTTGTTGTTGTAGTTGTATATGTACTTGTTGTAGTTGTAGTTGTAGTTGTACTTGTTGGAGTTGTAGTTGTAGTTGTACTTGTTGTAGTTTAAGTTGTAGTTGTACTTGTTGTACTTGAAGTTGTACTTATTGTAGTTGTAGTTGTACTTGTACTTGTACTTGTTGTAGTTGTAGTTGTACTTTTTGTAGTTTAAGTTGTACTTGTAGTTGTAGTTGTAGTTGTACTTGTTGTAGTTGTAATTGTACTTGTACTTGTTATAGTTGTAGTTGTACTTGTTGTAGTTGTACTTGTTGTAGTTGTAGTTGTACTTGTTGTAGTTGTAGTTGTACTTGTACTTCTTGTAGTTGTAGTTGTAGTTGTACTTGTTGTAGTTGTACTTGTTGTAGTTGTAGTTGTACTTGTTGTAGTTGTACTTGTTGTAGTTTTTGTTTTTGTTTTAGTTGTATATGTACTTCTTTTTGTTGTAATTTTCCTTGTACTTATTGTAGTTGTAGTTTTACTTGTTGTAGGTTTAGTTGTACTTGTTGTAGTTGAAGTTGTACTTGTTTTAGTAGTAGTTGTAGTTGTACTTCCGGTTGTAGTTGTACTTGTAGTTGTACATGTTGTAAATGTAGTTTAAGTTGTTTTTTGTAGTTGTAGTTTTAGTTGTCCTTGTTGTAGTTGTACTTGTTGTAGTTGTAGTTGTACTTGTTGTAGTTGTACGTTGTACTTGTTGTAGTTGTAGTTTTAGTTGTACTTGTACTTGTTGTAGTTGTAGTTCTACCTCTTGTAGTTTAAATTGTACTTGTTGTTATTGTAGTTGAACTTGTTGTAGTTGTAGTTTTAGTTGTACTTATACTTGTTGTAGTTGTAGTTGTAGTTGTACTTCTTGTTGTTGTAGTTGTAGTTGTAATTGTTGTAGTTGTAGTTAAAGTTGTATTTGTTGTTGTTGTAGTTGTATTTGTTGTAGTTGTAGTAGTTGTTCTTGTTCAAGTTATAGTTGTACTTGTACTTGTTGCAAATATAGTTGTTGTTTTAGTTGTACTTGTTGTACTTGTACTTGTACATGTACTTTTACTTGTTGTAGTTGTAGTTGTACTTGTTGTAGTTGTAGTTGTAGTTGTTGTACTTGTTCTTGTTGTAATTGTACTTGTTCTTGTACTTGTTCTTGTAGTTGTTGTAGTTGTTCTAGTTGTACTTGTTGTAGTTGTAATTGTACTTTTTTGTTATAGTTGTACTTGTTGTAGTTGTAGTTGTGATTATTCTTGTTGTAGTTGTAGTTGTACTTGTTGTGGTTGTAGTTGTACATGTAATTGTTGTAGTCGAAGTTTCACTTGTTGTAGTTATAGTTGTACATGTTGTAGTTGTAGAAGTACTTGTACTTGCTGTAGTTTTAGTTGTACTTGATATAGTTGTAGTTGTACTTGTACTTGTTGTAGTTGTAGTTTTACTTTTACTTGTTAAAGTTGTAGTTGTACTTTTACTTGTTGTAGTTGTAGTTTTATTTGTTGTAGTTGTAGTTGTAGTTGTAGTTGTAGTTGTCCTTGTTGTAGTTGTAGTTGTAGTTGTACTTGTTGAAGTTGTACTTGTTGTAGTTGTAGTTGTAGTTGTTGTATTTCTAGTTGTACTTGTTGTAGTTGTAGTTGTAGTTGATTTTTTGTAGTTGTAGTTGTACTTGTACTTGTTGTAGTTGTAGTTTTATTTGTAGTTGTATTTGTTGTGTTTGTAGTTGTACTTGTACTTATTGTGGTTGTACTTGTACTTGTACTTATTGTAGTAGTAGTTTTACTGTTGTAGTTTTAGTTATAGTTGTAATTGTTCTAGTTGTAGTTGTAGTTCTACTTCTACTTGTTGTAGTTGTACTTTTAGTTTTAGTTGTACTTGTATTTGTTGTAGTTGTAGTTGTACTTCTTGTAGTTTTAGTTGTACTTGTTCTAGTTGTATTTGTAGGTTAATTTTATTTTTTTGTAGTTTTAATTCTACTTGTTGTAGTTGTAGTCTTACTTGTTATTCTTGTAGTTGTAGTTGTACTTGTTGTGGTTATAGTTGTTAAAGTAATTGTAATTGTAGATGTACTTGTTGTAGTTGTAGTTGTACTTGTACTTGTTGTAGTTGTAGTTGTAGTTGTACTTGTTGTAGTTATAGTTGTAGTTGCACTTGTTGTAGTTGTAGTTGTACTTGTTGTAGTTGTAGTTGTACTTGTACTTGTTGTAGTTGTAGTTGTAGTTGTACCTGTTGTGGTTGTACTTGTTGTAGTTGTAGTTTTAGTTGTAACGGTTTAAGTTGTAGTTGTAGTTGTACTTGTTGTAGTACGTCTTGTAGTTTTAGTTGTATTTGTACTTGTACTTGTTGTTGTTGTAGTTGTACTTGTAGTCATACTTGTTTTTGTACTTGTTGTAGTTGTAGTTGTACTTATACTTGTAGTTGTAGTTGTAGTTGTACTTGTTGTAGATTTAGTTGAATTTGTTGTAGTTGTAGTTGTTGTTATAGTTGTACTTGTTGTTCTTGTAGTTTTAGTTGTACTTGTACTTAATGTAGTTGTAGTTGTACTTGTACTTGTTGTAGTTATATTTGTACTTGTTGTAGTTTAAGTTGTTTTTGTTAAAGTTGTAGTTGTACTTGTACTTGTTGTAGTTGTACTGTACTTTTACTTGTTGTAGTAGTACTTGTACTTGTTGTAGTTGTAGTTGTACTTGTACTTGTTTAAGATGTAGTTGTAGTTGTACTTGTTGTAACTTTAATTGTAATTGTACTAGTTGTAGTTGTAGTTTTACTTGTTGTAGTTGTAGTTGTAGTTGTACTAGTACTTATTTTAGTTGTAGTTGTAGTTGTATTTATTATAGTTGTAGTTGTACTTCTTGTACTTGTAATTATAGTTGTACTTCTTTTATTTGTAGTGTACTTGTTGTAGTTGTAGATGTAGATGTACTTGTTTTAGTTGCAGTTGTAGTTGTACTTGTTGTAGTTGTAGTTCTAATTGTACTGTATTTGTTTGTATTAGTAGTTGTAGTTGTAGTTGTACTTGTTGTAGTTGTAGTTGTAGTTCTATTTGTTGTAGTTGTAGTTGTACTTGTACTTGTACTTGTTGTAATTGTAGTTGTACTTGTACTAGTTGTAGTTCTTGATGTAGTTTTACTTGTTGTAGTTGTAGTTTTAATTGTACTTGTTGTAGTTGTACTTTTTCTTGTTGTACTTGTTGTTGTAGTTGTACTTGTACTTGTAGTTGTAGTTGTAGTTGTAGTTGTACTTGTACTTGTTGTAGTTGTAGTTGTTCTTTTAGTATTTGTTGTAGTTGTAGTTGTAGTTGTAGTTGTTGTTGTTGTTGTTGTAGTTGTACTTCTTATAGTTGTAGTTGTATTTGTTGTAGTTGTAGTTGTAGTTGTGGTTGTACTTATATTTTTCGTAGTTGTACTTGTAGTCGTACTTTTTGTAGTTGTAGTTGTACTTGTTATTGTATTTGTTGTAGCTTAGTTGTAGTTGTACTTGTTGTAGTTGTAGTTCTACTTGTACTTGTTGTAGTTGTATTAGTTGTAGTTGTATTTGTTGTAGATGTAGTTTTAGTTTCACGTGTTGCAGTTGTAGTTCTAGTTGCACTTTTTGTAGTTGTAGTTGTACTTGTACTTGTTGTAGTTGTAGTTGTAGTTGTAGTTGTACTTGTTGTAGTTGTACTTGTACTTGTTGTAGTTGTAGTTGTAGTTGTACTTGTTGTACTTGTAGTTGTAGTTGTACTTGTTGTAGTTGTAGTTGTACTTGTTGTAGTTGTAGTTGTACTTGTACTTGTTGTAGTTGTAGTTGTACTTGTAGTTGTAGTTGTAGTTGTTGTAGTTGTAGTTGTACTTGTTGTAGTTGTAGTTTTAGTTGTACTTGTTGTAGTTGTAGTTGTACTTTTTTTGTTGTAATTGTATTTGTACTTGTACTTTTTGTTGTTGTAGTTGTAGTTGTACTTGTATTTCTTGTAGTTCTACTTGTACTTGTACTTGTTGTAGTTATAGTTGTACTTGTTGTAGTTGTAGTTGTAGTTGTACTTGTTGTAGTTTAAATTGTAGTTGTATTTGTTGTAGTTGCAGTTTTTCTTGTACTTGTCGTAATTGTAGTTGTACTTGTAGTAGTTGCAGTTTTACTTGTACTTGTAATTGTACTTGTTGTAGTTGTAGTTGTAGTTGTATTTGTTGTAGTTGTAGTTGTACTTGTTGTAGTTGTGTTGTACTTGTTGTAGTTGTAGTTGTAGTTGTACTTGTTATAGGTGTAGTTATACTTGTACTGGTTGTAGTTGTAGTTGTACTTGTTGAAGTTGAAGTTGTACTTGTACTTGTTGTAGTTGTAGTTGTACTTGTACTTGTTGTAGTTGTAGTTGTACTTGTACTTGTACTTGTTGTAGTTGTAGTTGTACTTGTTCTTGTTGTAGTTGTAGTTGTACTTGTTGTAGTTGTTGTAGTTGTAGTTGTACTTGTTGTAGTTTTTGTTGTACTTGTTGTAGTTGTAGTTGTACTTGTTGTATGTGTAGTTGTACTTGTACTTCTTATAGTTGTGGTTGTACTTGTACTTGTTCTTATTGTTGTTTTAGTTGTACTTGTTGTAGTTGTATTTGTACTTGTTGTAGTTGCAGTTTTAGATTTAATTGTTGTAGTTGTAATTGTACTTGTACTTGTCGTAGTTTTAGTTGTACTTGTTGTAGTTTTACTTGTACTTTTTGTAGTTGTAGTTTTATTATTGTACTTGTAGTTTTACTTGTACTTGTTGTAGTTGTAGTTGTACTTGTTGTAGTTGTAGTTGTACTTGTACTTGTTTTAGTTGTAGGTGCACTTCTACTTGTACTTGTTGTCTTAGTTGTACTTGTTGTAGCTTTAGCTGTAGTTGTAGTTGTACTTTAACTTGTACTTGCTTTAGTTTTATTTGAACTTGTTGTAGTTGTATATGTACTTGTACTTGTACTTGTTCTAGTTGAAGTTGTACTTCTTTTAATTGGAGTTGTAGTTGTGTAGTTGTAGTTCTACTTCTACTTTTTTTAGTTGTAATTGTCTTTGTTGTAGTTGTAGTTGTACTTGTACTTGTTGTAGTTGTTATTGTACTTCTTGTAGTTGTATTTGTACTTGTTGTAGTTGTACTTGTACCTGTACTTGTTGTTGTTCTAGTTGTAGTTATTCTTGTTGTAATTGTAGTTGTAGTTGTACTTGTTGTAGTTGCAGTTGCAGTTGAACTTTTTGTAGTTGTACTTGTATTTGTACTTGTTTTTGCTGTAGTTGTAGTTGTAATTGTTGAAGTTGTAGCTCTTTTTGTTGTAGTTGTACTTGTACTTGTACTTGCTGCAGTTGTAGTTGTCCTTTTATTTGTACTCGTTAAACTTGTAGTTGTACTTTTATTTGTTGTAGTTGTAGTTGTACTTGTTGTACTTATAGTTGTATTTGTATTTGTTGTAGTTTTAATTGTACTTGTTGTAGTTGTAATTGGACTGGTACTTGTACTTGTTGTAATTGTAGTTGTACTTGTACTTATATCCGTTGTAGTTTTAGTTGTACTTGTTTTAGTTGTAGTTGAAAATGTACTTTTCTTGTTCTAGTTGTAATTGTACTTGTTGTAGTTGTAGTTGTAACTATACTTGTACTTGTTCTAGATGTAGTTGTAATTGTTGCAGTTGTAGTTGTACTTGTACTTCTACTTGTACTTGTCATAGTTTCAGTTGTACTTGTTATACTTGTAGTTTTACTTGTACTTGTTGTGGTTGTAGTTGTAATTGTTGCAGTTGTAGTTTTACTTGTACTTGTTGTGGTTGTAGTTGTACCTGTTGTAGGATTAGTTATACTTGTACTTGTTGTAGTTGTACTTGTACTTCTACTTGTACTTGTTGTAGTTTTAGTTGAAAGTTTTTTAGTTTTAGTTGTACTTGTACATGTTGTAGTTGTAGTTGTAGTTGTACTTCTTGTTGTTGTAATTGTAGTTGTACTTGTACTTTTCGTTGTACTCGTACTTGTACTTGTTGTAGTTGTAGTTGTACTTAATCTTGTACTAGCTGTAGTTATAGTTGAAATTGTTGTAGTTGTAGTTGTACTTGTACTTGTACTTCTTGTTGTTGGAGTTGTACTTCTTTTAGTTGGAGTTGTATTTGTTGTAGTTTTAGTTGTACTTGTTATAGTTGTAGTTGTACTTGTACTTGTTATAGTTGTAGTTGTACTTGTTGTTCTTGTAGTTGTACTTTTACTTGTTGTTTTTGTATTTGTAGATGTACCTGTTATAGTTGTAGTTGTAGATGTACTTGTTGTAGTTGTAGTTGTAGTTCTACTAGTTGTAGTTGTAGTTGGACTTGTTGTGGTTATAGTTGTACTTATACTTGTTGTAGTTGTAATTGTACTTGACTTGTACTTGTTGTAGTTTTAGTTGTACTTGTTGTAGTTGTAATTGTAGTTGTACTTTTCTTGTTGTAGTTATATTTCTACTTTTCGTGTTGTTGTTGTAGTTGTACTTGTTGTACTTATACTTGTTTTAGATGTAGTTGTAATTGTTTCAGTTGTATTTGTACTTGTACTTGTTGTAGTTTTAGTTGTAGTTGTACTTTTTGTAGTTGTAATTTTTCTTGTTGTAATTGTAGTTGTACTGTACTTCTTGTTGTTGTAGTTGTATTTGTACTGGTTGACGTTGTAGTTATCTTTGTTGTAGTTGTAGTTGGACTTGTTGTAATTGTACTTGTTGTAGTTGTAATTGTAGTCGTAGTTGTTGTAGTTGTAGTTATATTTGTACTTGTTGTAGTTTTAGTTGTACTTGTCTTTCTTGTTGTTGTAGTTGTAGTTGTACCTGTTGAAGTTGTAGTTGTCTTTGTTGTAGTTGTACTTGTACTTGTACATATACTTGTTGTAGTTTTAGTTGTACTTGTTGTAGTTGTAGTTGTACGTATACTTGTACTTGTTGCAGATGTAGTTTTATTTGTACTAGTTCTAGTTGTAGTTGTTGTTTTTCTTGTTGAAGTTCTAGTTGAAGTTGTACTTGTTGTAGTTTTAGTTGTAGTTGTACTTGTTGTAATTTAAGTTGTACTTGTTGTAGTAGTTGTAATTTTACTTGTTGTAGTTGTAGTTATACTTGTACTTGTTGTAGTTTTATTTATACTTGTTGTAGTTGTAGTTGTACTTGTACTTGTACTTTTTGTAGTTGTAAGTGTACTTGTTGTATTTATAGTTGCACTTGTATTTGTTGTAGTTTTAGTTGTACTTGTTGTAGTTGTAGTTGTTTTTGTATTTCTTGTAGTTTTAGTTGTACTTGTTGTACTTGTGGTTGTACTTGTACTGTACTTGTTGTAGTTTTTTTGTACTTGTACTTGTACTTGTTGTAGTTTTAGATGTACTTGTTGTAGTTGTAGTTGTACTTGTACTTGTTGTAGTTGTACTTATATTTATACTTGTTGTAGTTCTAGTTGTACTTGCACTTGTACTTGTTGTAGTTGTAATTTTACTTGTACTTGTTGTAGTTGTAGTTGTAGTTGTAGTTGTACTTGTGCTTGTTGTAGTTGTAAATGTAGTTCTACATGTTGTAGTTGTATTTGTTGAAGTTGTAGTTGTAATTTTTTTAGTTGTGTTGTAGATGAACTTGTAGTTTTTCTTGTTGTAGTTGTAGTTGTACTTGTACTTGTTGTATTTTTCGTTGTACTTGTATTCGTACTTGTTGTAGTTGTAGTTGTACTTGTTGTAGTTGTAGTTGTACTTGTACTTCTTGTAGTTGTAGATATAGTTATACTTGTAGTTGTACTTGTTGTAGTTGTAGTTGTATTTGTACTTGTACTTGTTGTAGTTGTAGTTGTACTTCTTCTAGTTATAATTGTACTTGTTGTATTTGTAGTTGTACTTGTTGTAGTTGTAGTTGTACTTGTACTTGTTGTAGTTGTAGTTGTACTTCTTGTAGTTGTAGTTGCATTTGTTGTAGTTGTACTTGTACCTGTTGATTTTGTACTTGCAGTTGTAGTTGTACTTGTTGTAGTTGAACTTGTACTTGTACTTGTTGTAGTTTATAGTTGTACTTGTACTTATTATAGTTGTAGTTGTACTTCTTGTAGTTGTAGTTGTAGTTGTACTTGTTGTAGTTGTGAGTTTTACTTGTTGTAGTTGTAGTTGTATTTGTCCTTGTTGCAGTTGTATCTGTATTTGTTGTAGTTTTAATTGTACTTGTTGTAGTTGTAGTTGTTCTTGTACTTGTTTTAGATGTAGTTGTACTTGTTGTAGTTGTAGTTGTAGTTGTCTTTGTTTTAGTTGTAGTTGTTGTTGTACTTGTTGTAGTTGTAGTTGTACTTGTAGTTGTAGTTGTACTTGTTGTAGTTGTAGTTGTAGTTGTAGTTGTACTTGTTGTAGTTGTAGTTGCACTTGTTGTAGTTGTAGTTGTAGATGTACTTGTTGTAGTTGTAGTTGTACTTGTTATAGTTGTAGTTGTAGTTGAACTTTTTGTAGTTGTAGTTTTTGTTGTAGTTGTACTTGTAGTTGTAGTTTTATTGTAGTTGTAGTTGTACTTGTTGTAGTTGTACTTGTTGTAGTTGTAGTTGTACTTGTTGCAGTTGTAGTTATACTTGTACTTGTTGTAGTTGTAGTTGTAGTTATAGTTATACATGCTGTAGTTGTACTTGTACTTGAACTTGTTGTAGTTGTAGTTGTACTTTAACTTGTTGTAGTTGTAGTTTTAGTTGTAGTTATAGTTGTAGTTGTAGTTGTACTTATTATAGTTGTAGTTGTACTTCTTGTAGTTGTAGTTGTAGTTGTACTTGTTGTAGTTGTAGTTGTATGTAGTTGTACTTGTACTTCTTCTAGTTGTTGTTGTATTTGTACTTCTTGAAGTTGTGGTTGTACTTGTTGTAGTTGTAGTTGTAACTGTACTTGTACTTCTTGTAGTTGTAGTTGTATTTGTATTTGTTGTAGTTGTAGTTTTACTTGTTGTAGTTGTAGTTGTATTTGTATTTGTTGTAGTTGTAGTTGTACTTGTTGTAGTTGTAGTTGTAATTGTAGTTGTATTTGTACTTGTAGGTGTAGTTGTACTTTTACTTGTACTTGCTGTAGTTGTCGTTGTACTTATACTTGTACTTGTAGTTGTAATTGTAGTTGTAGTTGTAGTTGTTATTGTTTTTCTTGTAGTTGTAGTTGTACTTGTTGTAGTTGTAATTGTACTTGGAGTTGAAGTTGTAGGTGTAGTTGTACATTTCTTGTAGTTGTAGTTGTAGTCGTAGTTATAATTGTAGTTGTAGTTGTACTTGTTGTAGTTGTAGTTGTACTTGTTGTAGTTGTAGTTGTAGTTGTACTGTTGTAGTTGTGGTTGTACTTGTTGTAGTTGTAGTTGTAGTTGTGGTTGTAGTTTTAGTTGTAGTTGTAGTTGTAGTTGTAGTTGTAGTTGTAGTTGTAGTTGTATTTTTACGTATTTGTAGTTGTAGTTGTGGTTGTCCGTGTTGTAGTTGTAGTTGTAATTGTACTTGTTGTAGGTGTAGTTGTACTTGTACTTGTTGTAGTAGTAGTTGCAGTTGTTATTGTTGTAGTTGTTCTTGTACTTGTTTTATTTGTAGTTGTAGTTGTAGCTCTACTTGTTGTAGTTGTAGTTTTAGTTGTACTTGTTGCAGTTGTAGTTGTAGTTGTACTTGTTGTAGTTGTAGTTGTACTTGTACTTGTTGTAGTTGTTGTTGTATTTGAACGTGTTGTAGTTGTATTTGTACTTGTTGTAGTTGTAGTTGTTGTAGTTGTAGTTGTACTTGTTGTAGTTGTAGTTGTAGTTGTACTTGTTGTAGTTGTATTTGTACTTGTACTTGTTGTAGTTGTAGTTGTAGTTGTACTTGTACTTGTTGTAGTTGTAGTTGTAGTTGTACTTGTTGTAGTTGTAGTTGTACTTGTACTTGTTGTAGTTGTAGTTGTAGTTGTACTTGTAGTTGTAGTTGTAGTTGTACTTGTTGTAGTTGTAGTTGTAGTTGTACTTGTTGTAGTTGTAGTTGTACTTGTACTTGTTGTAGTTGTAGTTGTAGTTGTACTTGTTGTAGTTGTAGTTTTAGTTGTACTTGTTGTAGTTGTAGTTGTACTTGTTGTTGTTGTAGTTGTAGTTGTAGTTGTACTTGTTGTAGTTGTAGTTGTACTTGTTGTAGTTGTAGTTGTAGTTGTACTTGTTGTAGTTGTAGTTGTAGTTGTAGTTGTACTTGTTGTAGTTGTAGTTGTAGTTGTAGTTTTTGTAGTTATAGTTGTACTTGTAGTTTTAATTGTAGTTGTACTTGTTCTAGTTATAGTTTTACTTGTACTTGTTGTAGTTGTATTGTAGTTGTATTTGTTGTAGTTGTAGTTGTAGTTGTACTTGTTGTAGTTGTAGTTGTACTTGTTGTAGTTGTAGTTGTTGTTGTACTTGTTGTAGTTGTAGTTGTACTTGTTGTAGTTGTAGTTGTACTTGTTGTAGTTGTAGTTGTACTTCTATTTGTTGTAGTTGTAAATGTAGTTCTATATATTGTAGTTGTAGTTGTATTTTTTTGTTGTAGTTGTAGTTGTAGCTGTACTTGTACTTGTTGTAGTTGTAGTTGTAGTTGTTGTAGTTGTAGTTGTAGTTGTACTTGTTGTAGTTGTAGTTGTACTTGTACTTGTTGTAGTTGTAGTTGTAGTTGTACTTGTTGTAGTTATATTTGTAGTTGTACTTGTTGTAGTTGTAGTTGTACTTGTTGTAGTTGTAGTTGTAGTTGTACTTGTTGTAGTTGTAGTTGTAGTTGTACTTGTTGTAGTTGTAGTTATACTTGTAGTTGTAGTTGTAATTGTACTTGTTGTAGTTGTAGTTGTACTTGTACTTGTTGTAAGTGTAGTTTTACTTGTACTTGTTGTAGTTGTAGTTGTAGTGTACTTGTTGTAGTTGTAGTTGTACTTGTTGTAGTGTAGTTGTACTTATACTTGTGGTAGCTCTAGTTGTACTTGTTTTAGTTGTAGTTGTACTTGTTGTAGTTGTAGTTGTACTTGTTGTAGTTGTAGTTGAACTTGTTGTAGTTGTAGTTGTACTTGTTGTAGTTGTAGTTGTATTTGTAGTTTTAGTTGTTGTAGTTGTAGTTGTACTTGTTGTAGTTGTAGTTGTATTTGTACTTGTTGTAGTTGTAGTTGTACTTGTACTTGTTGTAGTTGTAGTTGTAGTTGTTGTAGTTGTAGTTGTACTTGTTGTAGTTGTAGTTGTACTTGTTGTAGTTGTAGTTGTATTTGTTGTAGTTGTAGTTGTACTTGTTGTACTTGTTTTAGTTGTAGTTGTTCTTGTACTTGTTGTAGTTGTACTTGTACTTGTACTAGTTGTAGTTGTAGTTGTACTTGTACTTGTTATAGTTGTAGTTGTAATTGTTGTAGTTGTAGTTGTACATGTACTTGTACATGTTGTAGTTGTAGTTGTACTTGTAGTTGTAGTTGTAGTTGAACTTGTTGTAGTTGTAGTTGTAGTTGTAGTTGTAGTTTTAGTTTTATTTCTTAAAGTTGTACTTCTTGTAGTTGTACTTTTCTTGTTGTAGTTGTAGGTCTTCTTGTACTTTTTGTAGTTGTAGTTGTAGTTGTACTTGTTGTAGTTTAAGTTGTAGTTTTACTTAATGTAGTTATACATGTTGTATTTCTAGTTGTAGTTGTACTTGTTGTAGTTGTAGCTGTACTTGTTGTAGTTTTAGGTGTACTGTTGTAGTTGTAGTTGTACTTGTATTTGTACTTGTACTTCTTGTAGTTGCAGTTGTACTTGTTGTAGTTGTAGTTGTAGTTGTAGTTGTTGTAGTTGTTCTTGTAGTTGTAGTTTTACTTGTAGTAGTTGTAGTTGTACTTCTACTTGTTGTAGTTGAACTTGTAATTGTTTTAGTTGTACTTGTACTTGTACTTGTTGTAGTTGTAGTTATAGTTGTAGTTGTACTTGTTGTAGTTGTATTGTACTTGTTATAGTTGTAATTTACTTGTACTTGTAGGTGTACTTC
Organism: Elysia crispata; assembly: GCA_033675545.1. Taxonomy (NCBI): domain Eukaryota; kingdom Metazoa; phylum Mollusca; class Gastropoda; family Plakobranchidae; genus Elysia; species Elysia crispata. Next base: position 10,624 of record JAWDGP010002662.1, on the reverse strand, counting down.
TTGTAGTTGTACTTGTACTTCTACTTGTTGTAGTTTCATTAGTATTTGCACTTGCACTTCTTGTAGTTGTAGTTGTACATGTTTTAGTTGCAGTTGCTTGTACTTCTACTTGTAATTTGTAGTTGTACTTGTTGTAGTTGTAGTTGTACTTGTACTTGTTGTACTTGTATTTGTACTTATACTTGTAAGTGTTGTAGTTGTAGTTTTACTTGTTGAAGTTGTAGTTATAGTTGTACTGTTTTAGTTGTAATTGTACTTGTAACTGTTGTTGTTGTAGTTGTAGTTCCACTTGATGTTCCACTTGATGTAGTTGTAGTTGTACTTGTATGTGTACTTATTGTAGTTGTTGGTGTATTTTTTGTAGTTGTAGTTGTACTTGTTGTAGTTGTAGTTGTACTTGTACTTGTTGTAGTTGTAGTTCTACTTGTACTTGTACTTGTTGTAGTTATAGTTGTACTTGTTTAGTTGTAGTAGTACCTGTTGTAGTTGTACTTATACTTGTACTTATAGTAGTTGTACTTGCAATTGTTGTAGTTGTCGTTGTACTTTTCGTAGTTGTATATGTAGTTGTACTTATTGTAGTTGTAGTTTTACTTGTGCTTGTTGTAGTTATAGTTGTAGTTGTACTTGTAATATTGTAGTTGTAGTTTTTGTTTTGTTGTAGTTGTAGTTGTATCTTAGTTCTAGTTGTAGTTGTACTTGTTGTAGTTGTAGTTGTACTTGTACTTGTTGTTGTTGTAGTTGTGCTTGTTGTAGTTGTAGTTGTAGGTGTACTTTTTGTAGTTGTAGTTGTACTTGTAATTGTACTTGTTGTAGTTGTAGTTGTACTTATACTTGTTGTAGTTGTACTTGTTGTAGTTGAAGTTGTACTTGTAGTTATACTTGAATTTGTACTTGTTGTAATTGAAGTTATACTTGTACTTGTTTTAGTTTTAATTGTACTTGTACTTGTTGTAGTTGTACTTGTTGTAGTTGTAGTTGTAGTTGTACTTGTTGTAGTTGTAGTTGTAGTTGTAGTTGTACTTGTTGTAGTTGTACTTGTACTTGTTGTAGCTGTAGTTGTACTTTACTTCTTGTAGTTGTAGTTGTACTTGTAGTTGTATTTGTACATGTACTTGTACTTGTTGTAGTTGTAGTTGCACTTTTTTAGTTAAAAGTGTATTTGTTGTAGTTCTAGTTGTACTTGTACTTGCTGTACTTGTACTTGTACTTGTAGTTGTTGTATTTGTACTTGTATTTGTTGTAGTTGTAGTCGTACTTGTACTTGTTGTAGTTTTAGTTGAACTTGTACTTGTTGTATTTTTTTGTACTTGTTGTAGTTGTAATTGTATACTTGTTGTAGTTGTAGTTGTATTTGTATTTGTAGTTGTAGTTGTTCTTGTTGTAGTTGTACTTGTTGTAGTTGTAGTTGTAATTTTACTTTTTATAGTTTTAGTTGTAGTTGTACTTGTTGTAGTTGTAGTTGTACTTGTACTTGTACTTTTGTAGTTATAGTTGTACTTGTTGTAGTTGTACTTGTACTTGTACTTGTTTTAGTTGTGGTTGTACTTGTATTTCTTGTAGTTGTAGTTCTACTTGTAGTTGTAGTTGTAGTTGTAGTTGTAGATGTAGTTTTACTAGTTGTATTTGTAATTGTACTTGTACCTGTTGTAGTTGTAGTTGTACTTGTACTTTAACTTGTTGTAGTTGTAGTTGTACTTGTTGTAGTTGTAGTTGTACCTGTTGTAGTTGTAATTGTAATTGTTTTTTTATGTAATTATAGTTGTAGTTGTACTTGTTGTAGTTGTACTTGTTGTAGTTTTTGTTGTAGTTGTACTTGTTGTAGTTGTAGTTGTACTTGTTGTAGTTGTACTTGAAAATGTACTTGTTGTAGTTGTAGTTGTACTTGTTATAGTTGTAGTTGTAAATGTACTTCTTGTAGTTGTAGTTGTAGTTGTACTTGTTGTTGTTGTAGTTGTAGTTGTACTTGTTGTAGTTGTTGTAGTACTTGCTGTATTTGTAGTTGTAGTTGTAGTTTTAGATGTACTTGTTGTAGTTTTAGTTGTACTGTACTTGTATTTGTTTTAGTTTTTGATGTACTTGTTGCAGTTGTAGTTGTACTTGTACTTGTTGTAGTTGTACTTGTACTAATACTTGTTGTAGTTTCAGTTGTGATTGTTGTACTTGTAGTTGTTGTTATGTAGTTGTACATGTTTTAGTTGTAGTTGTACCTGTACTTGTATTTCTTGTAGTTGTAGTTTTACTTGTTGTAGTTGTAGTTGTTCTCGTTTTTGTAGTTGTACTTGTACTTGTTAGTAGTTGTAGTTGTAGTTGTACTTGTTGTAGTTGTAGTTGTAGTTGTACTTGTTTAGTTGTAGTTTTAGTTGTACGTGTTTTTGGTGTAGTTGTACTTGTAGTTGTTGTGGGTGTAGTTGTACTTGTTGTAGTTCTAGCTGTATTTCTACTTGTCCTTGTAGTTTTAAATGCACTTGTTGTATATTTAGATGTAGTTTTACTTCTTGTACTTGTAGTTGTACTTATACTTCTAAAATCTGTAGTTGTAGTTGTACTTGTTCTAGTTGTAGTGATAGTTGTATATCTTGTAGTTGTAGTTGTACTTATACTTGTTGCTGTTGTAGTTGTAGTTGTAATTGTTGTAGTTGTAGTTGTACTTGTCCTTGTATTTGTTGCAGTATTAATTTTACTTGCAATTGTTGTAGTTTGAGTTGTACTTGTTTAAGGTGTAGCTGTACTTGTAATTGTTGTTGTAGTTGTAGTTGTTCTTGTTTTGATTGTAGTTGTACTTGTAGTTATGTTGTAGTTTTAGTTGTACTTGTTGTAATTGTAGTTGTAGTTGTACTTGAACTAGTACTTGTTGTAGTTTTAGATGTACTCGTTGTACTTTAGATGTAGTTGTACTTGTTGTAGTTGTATTTGTACTTGTATTTTTTGTAGTTGTAGTTGTAGTTTTTTTTGTTATAGTTGTAGTTGTACTAGTACTTGTTGTAGTTAGATTTGTATTTGGTACTTGTACTTGTTGAAGTTGTAGTTGTACATATTTTAGTTTTAGTTGTAGTTATAGACTTGTATTTTTTGTAGTTTTAGTTGTACTTGAACTTGTACTTGTTTAGATTTAGTTGTAGTTGGTACATGTTGTAATTGTTGTAGTTGTAGTTGTAATTGCTTGTTCTTGTTGTAGTTTTAGTTGTAATTGTTCTCTGTACTTGTTTTAGTTTTAGATGTACTGTTGTAGTTGTTTTAGTTGTACTAGTACTTGTTGTAGTTGTACTTGTACTTATACTTGTTGTAGTTGCAGTTGTATGTGTACTAATACTTGTAGTTTTAGTTGTAGTTGTAGTTAGACTTATATTTGTACTTGTTGTAGTTGTATTTGTACTTGTTGTAGTTGTAGTTGTAGTTACAGTTGTACTTGTTGTAACTGAACTTGTACTTTTACTTGTTGTATTTAAGTGTAGTTGTACTTGTTGTAGTTGTATTTGTAGGCAAATTTTTGTTGGTAGTTGTAGTTGTGCTTGTACTTGTTACAGTTTTACTTGTACTTATACTTATTGTAGTTGTAGTTGTACCTGTTGTAGTTGTAGTTGTACTTGTTGTGGTTTTAATTGTACTTGTTGTAGTTGTAGTTCTGTTGTAGTTGTAGTTTCACTTGTTGTAGTTGTCCTTTTACTTGTACTTGTTGTAGTTATAGTTGTACTTGTACTTGTTGTAGTTGTAGTTGTACTTGTACTTGTACTTGTTGTAATTGTACTTGTCCTTGTTGTAGTTGTACCTGTACTTGTACTTATACTTCTTGTAGTTTTATATATACTGTAGTTTTGTTGTACTTGTACTTGTTGTAGTTGTAGTTGTAATTATAATTGTACTTAAATACTTAAGTTGTAGTTGCAATTAGTTGTAGTTGTTGTAGTTTTAAGTTTTGTAGTTGTAGTTGTTGTAGTTTTTCGTTGTATTTATGGTTGTCTAGTTGTAGCTGTACTGGTACATGTTGTAGTTTTAGTTATAGTTGTAATTGTTGTCGTTGATGTTGTATTTATACTTGTTGTTGTTGTAGTTGTAGTTGTAATTGTAGTAGTTGTAGTTGGATTTATAGTTTTAGTTGCAGTTGTTTAAGTTGTAGTTGTAGTTATTTTTTCTAATTGTAGTTTAAATAAAAGTAGTTGTAGTTGTGGTTTTAGTTGTAGTAGTTGTAGTTGTTGTTGTAGTAGTTGTAGTTTAAATTGTAGTTGTAGTTGTAGTTTTACTAGTTGTTATTGTAGTTGTAGTAGTTGAAGTTGTAGTTGTAGTTGTAGTTGTAGCTGAAGTAGTTGTTGTACTTGTAGTTTTAGTACTGGTAGTTGTAGTTGTAGTTGTAGTAGTTGTAGTTGTAGTTGTAATTGTAATAGTTGTATTTCTAGTTCCAGTAGTTTTAGTTGTAGTACTTGTGGTAGTTGTTGTTGTAGTTGTACTTGTATTTCTAGGTGTAATTGTAGTTGTAGTTGTCATTTTAGTTGTAGTGGTTGTAGTTTTAGTTGTAGTTGTAGTTGTAGTAGTAATTGTAGTTATAGTTATAGTTGTAGTTAAAGTTGTAGTTAAATTTGTAGTTGTAGTCATAATAGTTGTAGTTGTAGGTGTAATGAAGTTATAGTAGTTGTAGTTGTTCTTGTAGTTGTAGTTGTAGAAGTTGTAGTTGTAGCTGCAATTATAGTAATTGTAGTTATAGTTATAGTAGTTGTTGTTTTAGTTGTAGTTGTAGTAAATGTATTTGTAGTTCTAGTTGTAGTAGATGTAGTTGTAGTTGGAGTACTTTTAGTTGTAGTCGTAGTTTTTGTAGTAGTTGTAGTTGTAGTTATAGTTCTAGTTCTAGTTGCAGTTGATATTAAAGTTGTAGTTGTAGTTTTAGTTGTTATATTTGTAGTTGTAGTGGTAGTTGTAGTTGTAGTTATAGCATAATTTGTAGTTGTAGTTATAGTTGTTATTGCAATAGTTCTAGTTTTAGTTGTAGTTGATGTTGTAGTTCTTGTTGTAATTTTTGTTGTAGCAGTTGTAGTTGTAGTTGTCGTTGTAGTTTTAGTAGTTGTTAATGTAGTTGTAGTTTCAGTAGTTGTAGTTGTTGTTGTAGTTCTAGTTCTACTAGTTGTAGTTGTAGTTTTAGTTTTAGTTGTAGTTGTATTTTTTTTTCTTGAAGTTTTAGTTGTAAATATAGTAGTTGTAGTTGTAGTTGTAGTTTTAGTTGTAGTTTTTGTTGTAGTTGAAGTAGTTTTAGATTTTAGTTGTAGTTGTAGTTTTTTTAGTTGTAGTTGAAGTTGTTGTAGTTGTAGGTGTAGTTGTAGTTGTAGCTTTGTATGTTGTAGTTGTAGTAGCTGTAGTTGTAGTTTTATTAGTTGTATTTGTAGCTGTTGTTGTAATTTTAGTTGTAGTTGTTGTAATTTTAGTTGTAGATGTAATAGTTGTAGTTCTAGTTTTAGTTGTCGTAATTGAAGTTGTAGTTTTAGTTGTAGTTATAGTTGTAGTTAAATTTGTAGTTGTAGTTGTAGTTTTAGTTGTTGTAGTTGTAGCTGTAATTGTAGTTGAAGTTTTTGTAGTTGTAGTTTTAGTTGTAGTTGTTGTTGTAGTTGTAGTTGCAGTTGTAGTTAAAGTTGTTTTTGTAGTTGTTGTTGTAGTTGTTTTATTTCTAATTGTAGTTTATTTTAGTTGTTATAGTTGTAGTTGTAGTTGTAGTTGTAGTTGTATTTGTAGTTTTAGTTGTAGTTGTAGCAGTAGTTTTAGTTGTAGTTGAAATAGTTGTAGTTGTATTTGTAATAGTATTTGTAAATTTTTATTATAGTTGTAGTAGCTGTAGTTGTAGATGCAGTTGTAGTTGTAGTTGTAGTCGCAGTTGTAGAAGTGGTAGTTGTAGTTGTAGTTGTAGTTGTAATGTAAAAGTTGTAGTAGCAGATGTAGTAAAAGTTGTAGTTATAGTAGTTGTATTTGTAGTTGTAGTTGTAGTTGTAAATGTAGTTATTGTAGCTGTAGTAATTGTAGTTGTAGTTGTAGCTGTAGTTGTAGTTGTAGTTGTAGTTTTAGTTGATGTTGTAGTTGATGTTGTAGTTCTAGCTGTATTAGTTGTAGTTGTAGTTTTAGTTGTAGTACTTGTAGTTGTAATAGTTGTAGTTGTAGTTTTCATTGTTGTAGTTTTAGTTATTATTGTATTTGTAGTAGTTGAAGTTCTAGTTGCAGTTATAGTTCATGTTTTAGTTGTAGTTGTAGTAGTTGTAGTGGTTGTAGTTGTAGTTGTAGTTTTAGTTGTAGTTGTTGTTGTAGTTGTACTTATTGTTTTAGTTCTTGTTGTAGTTGTCGTTATAGTTGTTGTTGTAGATGTAGTTGTAGTTGTAGTATTTGTAGTTGTAGTTTTATTTGAAGTACTTCTAATTTTACTAGTTCTAGTTGTAGCAGTTGCTGTTGTAGTTGTGGTTGTAGTTGTAGTAGTTGTTCTTGTAATTGTAGTTTTAGTTGTAAGTAAAGTTGTTGTAGTTGTAGTTGTAGTTATAGTTTTAATTGTTGTTGTAGTTGTTGTTAAAGTTGTGTTGTAGGTGTTGTTATAGTTGTAGTTGTAGTAGTTGTAGTTATAATTGGTTTTTTTATCCTATTTTATGTTTTAGGTGTAGTTAGAGTAGTTGTAGTTACAGTTGTAATTGAAATTCTTGTTGCAGTTGTAGTTGTACTTATTGATGTTGTTGTTGTTGAAGTTCTCGTTTTAGTTGTTTTTATAGTTGTAGTTGTAGATTTTGTTTTAGTAGTTGTAGTTGTAGTTGTAGTTATAGTTGTAGTTGTAGTAGCTGTAGATTTGGTTGTAGTTGTAGCTGAAGTTGTAGTAGTTGTAGTTGTAGTTGTAGTTAGAGTTGTAGTTGAAGTAGTTGTAGTTGTAGTTAATGTTGTATTTGATGTTTTAGTTGTAACTGTATTAGTTGTAATTGTGGTTTTAGTTGTAGTACTTGTAGTTGTATTAGTTGTAGTTGCAGTTTCAATAGTTGCAGTTATAGTTATAGTTGTAGTTGTAGTAGTTGTATTTCTAGTTGCAGTTATAGTTGATGTTTTAGTTGTAGTTGTAGTAGTTGTAGTAGTTGTAGCTGTAGATGTAATTGTAGTAGTTGTAGTATTTGTAAGTGTAGTTGTAGTTGTAGTTGTTGTTGTAATTGTTGTTGTAGTTGTTGTTCTATTTGTTGTAGTTGCTGTTGTATATGTAATTTTTATTTCTAGTGATAGGTGTAATAGTTGTAGTTTTTGTAGTTGTACTTGTAGTTGTAGCTGTAGTTGTAGTTGTAGTTTTAGTAGTTATAGTTGTAGTAGTTATAGTTGTAGTTGTAGTATTTGTAGTAGTTCTATTTGTAGTTATAGTTCGAGTTGTAGTTGTAGTTGTTTTAGTTGTAGTAGTTGTAGATGTAGTTGTAGTTGTAGTTTTAGTTGTAGTAGTTGTAGTTGTAATTGTAGTTGTAGTTGTAGTAGTTGTAGTTTTAGTGATTGTAGTTGTAGTTGTAGTTGAAATTGTAGTAGTTGTATTTGTAGTTGTAGTACTTGTAGTTGTAGTTGTGGTTGTAGTTCTAGTTGTAGTTGTACTAGTTGTAGTTGTAGTTGTAGTAGTTGTTATTGTAGTAGATGTAGTTGTAGTTGTAGTACTTGTACGCGTAGTTGTAGTTGTAGTTAATGTTGTATTTGTTGTTGTAGTTGTTGTTTTATTTGCTATTGTATTTGTAATTTGTATTTCTAGTGATAGGTGTAGTAGTTGTAGTTATAGTAATTGTACTCGTAGTTGTGGCTGTAGTTGTAGTTGTAGTTGTAATAATTGTAGTTATAAATGTAGTTGCAGTAGTTGTACTTGTATTTTTTGTAGTACTTGTAGTTGTAGTTATAGTTCTCAATAGTTGTAGTTGTTGTTGCAGTTGTAGTTCTAGTAGTTGTAGTTGTATTTGTAGTTTTAGTTCTAGTTGTAGTAGTTCTAGTTGTAATTATAGTTGTAGTTGTAGTTGTAGTAGTTGTAGTTGTAGTAATTGTAGTTGTAGTTGAAGTTGTAGTTGTAGTACTTGTAGTATTAGTTGTAGTTGTAGTAGTTATAGTTGTAGTTGAAGTAATTGTAAATGTATTTGTAGTTGCAGTAGTTGTAGTTTAAATTTTAGTGTGGTAGCTGTAGTTGTAGTTTTATTTGTAGTTCTTATAGTTGTACTAGTTGAGGTTGTAGTTTTAGTGTTGTATTTCTATTTGTAGTTGTGGTTGTAGTTGTATTAGTTATAGTTGTAGTTGTAGTTGCAGTTTTAGTTCTAGTAGTTATAGTTGTAGTTCTAGTTCTAGTAGTTTTAGTTGTAGTAGTTGTAGTTGTAGTTGTAGTTGTAGTAGTTGTAATTGTAGTTGTAGTTGTAGTTGTTGTAGTTGTAGTTGTAGTTTCTAGTAGCGTAAATGTGGTATTTGTAGTTGTAGTTGTAATTGTAGTAGTTGTATTTTTAGTTCTAGTCGTTGTAGTTGGAGTTGTAGTTGTAGTAACTGTTGTAGTAGATGTTGGTGTAGTTTTAATTGTATTTATCGTTACAGTTGTTGTAATTGTACTTTAAGTAGTTGCAGGTGTACTCATAGTAGTTGCAGTTGTAGTTGTAGTGTTTGTTGTAGCAGTTGTATTTGTAGTTGTAGTTTAAGTTGTAGTATTATTAGTTGTAGTGTTTGTTGTAGCAGTTGCCATTTAGTTGTAGTTGTTGAAGTTTAAGTTTGTATCTGTAGTTGTAGTTGTTTTTTTGGTTTATTTGTAGTTGGAGTAGTTGTAGTTTCAGTAGTTGTTGTTGTAGTTGTTGTAGTTGTAGTTGTAGTTGTACTAGTTGTAGATGTTGTGATAGTTCTAGTTGTAGTTGTAGTTGTAGTAGCTTTAGTTGCAGTTGTAGTTGTAGTTAAAGTTGTAGTAGTTGTCGTTGTAGAGGTAGTAGTTATAGTTGTCGTTGTATTTATAGTTGTAGTTGTAGTTATAGTTGTAAATGTAGCTGTAGTTGTAGTATTTGTAGTTGTAGTTGTAGTGAAAGAAGTTATAGTTGTTGTTGTAGTTGTAGTAGTTTTAGTTGTAGTTGTAGTTATAGTTGTAAATGTAGTTGCAGTTGTATTATTAGTTGTAGTTGAAGTGATAGTAGTTGTAGTTGTAGTAGTCGTAAAGGTTTTTGTAGTTGTAGTTGTAGTTGTAGTTGTTGATTTAGTTGTGGCAGTTGTAGTTGTAGTTTTAGTAATTGTAGTTGTAATAGTTGTAGTTGAAGTTGTAGATGTAGTAGTTGTAGTTTTAGTTGTATATGTAGTAGTTGTAGTTGTAGTTAATGTTGAAGTTAGTGCTTGTAGTTGTAGTTGCAGCTAGTAGTTGTAGTTGTAGTTGTAGTTGCAGTTGTAGCTGTAGTTCTTATAGTTGTACTAGTTGACGTTGTAGTTTTAGTAGTTGTGGTGATTGTAGTTTTAGTTTTAGTTGTATTAGTTGTAGTTGTAGTTTTAGTTGTAGTTTTAGTTGTAGTAGTGGTAGTTGTAGTTCTAGTATTCTAGTAGTTTTTATAGTTGTACAAGTAGATGTAGGTTGTAGTTTTAGTAGTTGTATTTGTAATAGTTGTAGTTGTATCTGTAGTTGTAGTAGTTGTTAATGTAGTAATAATAGTTGTAGTTCTGGTTGTAGTTATCGTTGTAGTTGTAGTAGTTGTAGGTGTAGTTGTAGTTGTAGTAGTTGTAGTTATAGTTGTAGTTGTAGTAGTTGTAGTTGTAATTATTGTACTTGTTGTAGTTGTAGTTAGAGTTGTAGTAACTGTAGTTGTAGTTGTAGTTGTAGTAAAGTTGTATTTGTAGTTACAGTTGTAGTAGTTGTAGTTGATGTAGTTGTAGGTGTTTTCATAGTACTTGTAGTTGTAGTTGTAGTTGTTGTTGTTTAGTATTTGTTGTTGTAGTTGTAGTTAGAGTTGTAGTAACTTTTGAAGTAGTAGTTGTTGTTGTAGTTGTAAAATGTGATTTTAGTTGTAGTTACAGTTGTAGTTGTAGTTGTAGCTGTTGTTGTAGTTGTTTTTTTGTTTGTTTTAGGTTTAGGTGTAGTTGGAGTAGTTGTAGTTGCAGTTGTAGTTGTAGTTGTTGTTGTAGTTGTTGTTGTTGTAGTTATTGTTGTAGTTGTTATAACTCCTCGTTGTAGATGTTGTGATAGTTCTAGTTGTAGTTTCAGTTGTAGTAGCTGTAGATTTGGTTGTAGTTGTAGTTAAAGTTGTAGTAGTTGTCGTTGTAGAGGTAGTAGTTATAGTTGTAGTTGTATTTATAGTTGTACTTGTAGTTGTAGTTGTAGAAGCTGTGTTTGTAGTATTTGTAGTTGCAGTTGTAGTTGTAGTTGTAGTTTTAGTAGTCGTAGTTGTATTTGTAGTTGTAATTGTAGTTGTAGTAGTTGTAGTTGTAGTTTTAGTTTTAGTTGTAGTAGTTGTAGTATTTGTAGTTGTAGTTGTAGTTGTAGTAGGTATAGTTGTAGTTGTAGTTCTAGTTGTAGTTTTAGTTTAAGTTGTGGCAGTTATAGTTGTAGTTATAGTTTTAGTTGAAGTTGTAGTTGTGGTTGATATTGTAGTTGACGTTGTAGTTATATATGTAGTAGTTGTATTTGTAGTTGTAGTTGTTGTAGTTGTTTTAGTTG
>JAWDGP010002661.1:22500-48291 GCA_033675545.1 Elysia crispata | reverse complement strand
TCAGATAAAATAATGTGTAAATGATGACTGGAACAAATAAGTCAATTAATGCATTAAATAATAAATCAGAACATCAAATACGACAGAAAAAACAAACAAACTAGAAAAAAATAAAGAGTATTTACAGAGATTGAGACCAAAAATATTATTTTCCCCCATCGCGTGGCAAACACCAACCTTACTGGACATGGAGCAACAAGATTTTCAGTCTCTAAGAAAATCCATGGAGTCAGAGACCGTCATCTCCCATGTCTGAAGGAGAGTCGCCATGTAAAATATTCCAGAAATTAAAGATAAACAGGATTGGGAGGTTCCAAAATAACTACTGGTAGTCACGGATGTGCGTGGGAGCTGTCTTCCTCCTAATTGTGTTACGGCGAAATGTGGATGTCGGAGTTTTGAACGGATGGAGAGAGAGAGAGAGGGAGAGAGAGAGAGAGAGAGAGAGGGAGAGAGAGAGCGAGAGAGAGGATGGCGTGAGGTGGATTCATCCTCTTCTCTCAACTAATTATGTGATTGATTTCACTCGAGCTCTGGGCCCAGCGAATCTTTCCACACGATGTGTTATTCCATCAGTTGTTCATTCTTTCTGTCATTCTATCTTTGTGTATGTCTCTCTACTTCTTAGCCTGACTTATCTCACACACTTTCATAATCCTAGATTTTCAGTTTCTCTCACTGACCCCTCTGTCTCTCTCTGTCTCTGTGTCTGTCTCTCTCTCTTTTCTTCTCTCTAATTATCCGCTCTCTTTATTTCTCTCCGTGCCCCTGTCTACTCTCTCTCTCTCTCTTTTTCCCTCTATCTCTGTCCCTCTATAAATCTTTCTCTCTCTTTCTCTCTTCCTCCTCCAAAGCCCCTCTCCCTACCTCTCTAACTAGCTGAGGGTCAGGTTAACACGCCAAGTGTTTCATTATCACCCGAGCCCCTCAGAAAGAACGAGCCCCTCAACTGATATCCAAATTAGAGCGTCCTTCAGCCGGGCAGCTCTTGTGGGACGGAAATGAAATTAAACGTCATTTTAGCCCGCCAAGCCAAGTGGAATCGAAACTAGGCAGGAGCCTTGTACTGTGACAACAGGCCGCGTCGGTAGAGACGCTTCTTGTTGCCTGGCAACCGGCATTCTGGGAGCGAGAGCCGGAAACGGCGTCTCGTGTGAAGAAAACAAGGAAAAGTGTGGAGGCGGAGCCTTAAAGACCAACTCTTATCGTTTCTTTTCTTCTTCTAAAAAATAATTTCCACTGCTTAAGATTCCCCCCCTCCGGTAAACTGAGGACTTATAAAAGCTAAGTAGAGAAGAGATCAAGAGGTTTTCTCATAAAAAGCCAACAGTTCTTTTTTGTCCTCCACGATGTTAGCGTTTTTGTACTAGTCAACAAGATCTTCACAAAACTTCAGCACTAGATTATATTCTTCCTGCCGACTTGGGCGACTTCAAAAAGTGTTTCAACTCGAAGCTTTTAACACGGTGGGGTCATGCTAGTAAGACTTTTAACGCCCAATCACAGACGGTTAGCCTTGGGTTTTTGATAAAAAAAAACTTTCAGGTATAGCTTACTCGTAACTAGAATGATTATGAAGTAAATCACCCACTTCACCAAGTACAACAAGTTTTTCAAATTTCCTTTCTCTAAACTGAAGATACAGCCTCCCCTCTTACAGTAACTCCTCTCATCGAGTCACACTCCCGAGAGAGAGAGAGAGAGAGAGAGAGAGAGAGAGAGAGAGAGAGAGAGAGAGAGAGAGAGAGAGAGAGAGAGAGAGAGAGAGAGAGAGAGAGAGAGAGAGAGAGAGAGATGCAAGATGAACAGATTATAACCCTGCTTCCCACCCAAGCTGCCCGTACAGCACCATCCGTATCAAACTTCTCTAAAGCCGTACATCAACGCCTGGCCCCGGATTAGACCCTCTCGTGTCAAACTCTGGGCAGAAATTGACAGGAAAATTAAACAGCGCTCCGCTGCCCTGTGCTCACTCTCTCACTCTCTCCATCCAGGAGTATCCTTATTGGGTCAACAATTTCAGATTTTAAAAGTTAGAGCATATTGATCTTCTTTCAAAATTTTATTTTTCTCTCTCTCTCCCCCCCCTCTCCACTTCTCTATCCACCTCTCTATCTATCTCTCCATGTCTCTCTCCCTGTCTCTCCCTTTCGCTCTTTCTGTCTGTCTCTGTCTCTCTGTCTCTCTCTCTCTCCCTCTCTCTCTCTCTCTCTCTCTCTCTCTCTCTCCCTTAATCTCCATTTTCTGCAAGCTCAATGCATCTAGCCCCTGGTTTTGTCAAGCGCTCATCCCCCTCCCTTTCCTTCCCCTCCCCTGGTGTGTCTTTCCTCCTGTCTGTTCCCATATCAGCATCTAACAACACCATAATCTCACCTCGTTACAAGGTTCCCATATCAGCATCTAACAACACCATAATCTCACCTCGTTACAAGGTTCCCATATCAGCATCTAACAACACCATAATCTCACCTCGTCACAAGGTTCCCATATCAGCATCTGACAACACCATAATCTCACCTCGTTACAAGGTTCCCATATCAGCATCTAACAACACCATAATCTCACCTCGTCACAAGGTTCCCATATCAGCATCTGACAACACCATAATCTCACCTCGTCACAAGGTTCCCATATCAGCATCTAACAACACCATAATCTCACCTCGTTACAAGGTTCCCATATCAGCATCTAACAACACCATAATCTCACCTCGTTACAAGGTTCCCATATCAGCATCTAACACCACCATACTCTCACCTCGTTACAAGGTTCCCATATCAGCATCTAACACCACCATACTCTCACCTCGTCACAAGGTTCCCATATCAGCATCTAACAACACCATACTCTCACCTCGTTACAAGGTTCCCATATCAGCATCTAACAACACCATACTCTCACCTCGTTACAAGGTTCCCATATCAGCATCTAACAACACCATAATCTCACCTCGTTACAAGGTTCCCATATCAGCATCTAACAACACCATAATCTCACCTCGTTACAAGGTTCCCATATCAGCATCTAACAACACCATAATCTCACCTCGTTACAAGGTTCCCATATCAGCATCTAACAACACCATAATCTCACCTCGTTACAAGGTTCCCATATCAGCATCTGACAACACCATAATCTCACCTCGTTACAAGGTTCCCATATCAGCATCTAACAACACCATAATCTCACCTCGTTACAAGGTTCCCATATCAGCATCTAACAACACCATAATCTCACCTCGTTACAAGGTTCCCATATCAGCATCTAACAACACCATAATCTCACCTCGTCACAAGGTTCCCATATCAGCATCTGACAACACCATAATCTCACCTCGTTACAAGGTTCCCATATCAGCATCTAACACCACCATACTCTCACCTCGTTACAAGGTTCCCATATCAGCATCTAACAACACCATAATCTCACCTCGTTACAAGGTTCCCATATCAGCATCTAACAACACCATAATCTCACCTCGTTACAAGGTTCCCATATCAGCATCTAACAACACCATAATCTCACCTCGTTACAAGGTTCCCATATCAGCATCTAACAACACCATAATCTCACCTCGTTACAAGGTTCCCATATCAGCATCTGACAACACCATAATCTCACCTTGTTACAAGGTTCCCATATCAGCATCTAACAACACCATAATCTCACCTCGTTACAAGGTTCCCATATCAGCATCTAACAACACCATAATCTCACCTCGTTACAAGGTTCCCATATCAGCATCTAACAACACCATAATCTCACCTCGTCACAAGGTTCCCATATCAGCCTCTAACACCACCATACTCTCACCTCGTCACAAGGTTCCCATATCAGCATCTAACAACACCATACTCTCACCTCGTTACAAGGTTCCCATATCAGCATCTAACAACACCATAATCTCACCTCGTTACAAGGTTCCCATATCAGCATCTAACAACACCATAATCTCACCTCGTCACAAGGTTCCCATATCAGCATCTAACAACACCATACACTCACCTCGTTAAAAGGTTCCCATATCAGCATCTAACACCACCATACTCTCACCTCGTCACAAGGTTCCCACATCAGCATCTAACAACACCATAATCTTACCTCGTCACAAGGTTCCCATATCAGCATCTAACAACACCATACACTCACCTCGTTAAAAGGTTCCCATATCAGCATCTAACACCACCATACTCTCACCTCGTCACAAGGTTCCCATATCAGCATCTAACAACACCATAATCTCACCTCGTCACAAGGTTCCCATATCAGCATCTAACAACACCATAATCTCACCTCGTCACAAGGTTCCCATATCAGCATCTAACAACACCATAATCTCACCTCGTCACAAGGTTCCCATATCAGCATCTAACAACACCATAATCTCACCTCGTTACAAGGTTCCCATATCAGCATCTAACAACACCATAATCTCACCTCGTTACAAGGTTCCCATATCAGCATCTAACAACACCATAATCTCACCTCGTTACAAGGTTCCCATATCTCACCTCGTTACCAGCTTTTATTTCACTCAACCAATTTATGGTTTCTTGAAGCCTATCACATACTATGTGCTTATTGAACTTTTGAATAAGATGGTAAACATCTCTCTCTCTCTCTCTCTCTCTCTTTTTCTTTTTATATTTTATATTTATATACAGTGATTCAAACCTTTCCAACAAACTCGTTTAAAAAAAAAATCAAAGATTGCCTGTAAAAAAGCCGTGATCAGATGTCTCTAACCTCAGACTTTAAAGCCGGAAGTGCTGTTTAGTCACTTATCGAGAGAGAGAGAGAGAGAGAGAGAGAGAGAGAGAGAGAGAGAGAGAGAGAGAGAGAGAGAGAGAGAGAGAGAGAGACAGAGAGAGACAGAGAGAGAGAGAGAGAGAGACAGAGAGAGAGAGAGAGAGAGAGAGAGAGAGAGAGAGAAAGACAGAGAGAGAGACAGAGAGAGATAGAGAGAGAGACAAGAGAGAGAGACAAGAGAGAGAGACAGAGATGTATCTAGTTATCACCAGGGGACCTGGACCAAGCAAGCAGCTCAAGCAACCCTCGACCTGCAAACATTCACCACTCAAAACTCTCCTTCAATATGACCGTTGAAATTCACATCGATTCTACTTCACTTTTCACCCTTATGTTATCTTTCTCGATTTAAAGTTTTACATTAATACATCTATACGTGTTGGCCATGAAAGGTCTTACTCATAGTCATTTACAAAGTACATTCAAAATGAAGATCTACAAAAGTTTAAAAACAAAAACAAAAACAAAACCCCCCTGAAGATTCAAGGACACGGGGCAAAAGAAATATCGGCTTTACAATCCAATAACCGACTTTTGGAAAGTTCTGTAAATAAGAGAAACCTCCCCAAGACCGCTTTATATACCCACGTCAATAAACTCGCAGGCATCTCAAAGGAAGACGCCGCTCTAAAGAGCCCGGGTGTTCGCAGATCTTTACTGATCTTCAGGGAAAGAAGAGCAGAGAATTTGCGCTCCGACGACTTCCTGTCTTGCGCTGTGAAAGCCTTCTAACTCTTTCCTGTCCGGTTCTTTCACGGTATTCAAACTGTGGGAGCTGAGGGAGCGCTGTATAAATGAGGTGGCAGCGACCCCTAGCGGCTTCCGCGCCAAATTAGCACCGCTTTGCACGCCGCCTGGCGGACGATGTGAACAGATAGGAGGCAAGGGGAACAGTCAAACAACTCCGCTAAACTTTCGACACTCAGAAAAAAAGGGGAAGTAACCCGGCCGGAAGAGAGAAGAATTGTGGAGTTAGGCTCGGAGGGGTTAGAGAGGGGAAAAATTTCTCTCTTTTTCAATTTTTTCTTTCTTTTTCTTTAACCCCGCGATAGTACTACGATTTATATGATAGATAGATAGATAGAGAGATAGACAGATAGATAGAGAGATAGAGAGATAAACAGCGAGGTAGATAAAAGAGTGATAGATAGATAGAGAGAGATAGATGGATAGACAGAGACATAGAGATAGATAGATAAATAGTGGACTATTACAATACAACAATAACTACTACTGCTGCTGCTACTACTACTACTACTACTACTACTACTACTACTACTACTACTACTACTACTACTACTACTACTGCTACCACTACTACTAAACTATTGCCACGACTACAACTATTACTACCACTACAACTACTACTACTACTACTACTGCTACCATTACTACTACTGCTAGCGCTGCTGCTGCTGCTACTACAACAACAACAACAACAACAACAACAACTACTACTACTACTACTACTACTATTTCCACGACCACACTCTGTCTAACAATGATTTCACACAATTCATCGGACTACTCCATTTATTCCTCCCTTCCCTCGCCCCATCACGGCTATAGCCGATTCGCTACAGGCCACAGGCGGGCTGCGTGAACTCTGTCCAGGTAGCTATAAAAACCGTTCATAAACCGCTGTGCGATACGTCGCAGTAGCAGCATCAGGCTTTGTGCGAGAAGAAAGGACCTGGGGATCTCGATCAATGGGAATTAGAAATTGTCTGGTTTTTATCTGAGCCGTGTCCTCATTGAGGGTCGAGCGGCCGAGATGTTTGGCAAGGAAGATTGGAAATTGCGGTATTAAAACGATTTTCTCAAATCGGTTTACATCAGGGGATGAGAAATATAGAAATAGATGTAGCAGTTGTGGATGAGACAATACAGAAAGTGTGTGGGTGGGTGGGTGTGAGAGGGAGGGAGAAAAAGGTGGGGGGGGGGGAGGAGAGAGAGAGAGAGAGAGAGAGAGAGAGAGAGAGAGGGGGGGGGGGGAAGAGGGATAGAGAAAGAGAGAGAAAATGAGAGAGAAAGAGAATGAGACAAAAAGAAGAGCGAGAGATTTAAATTAGAGGTATTGATAGAGGTAGAGAGAGAGAGAGAGAGAGAGAGAGAGAGAGAGAGAGAGAAAGAGAGATAGAGAGAGAGAGAGAATGAAAGAAAAAGAAGAGCGAGATATACAAATTAGAGGTATAGATAGAGGGAGACAGAGAGTATCAGTAAGAAAGAAAGAGGGGACAGAGTAGCAGGCTGTGAGAGAGTGAGAAAGTACCATTAAAAGAAAAGAAAAGGAAATTGAGTAAATTGAGAAAAAGAGGAGAAAAAAAGAAGAATTGAAACAACAGAAAATGGGATGAAATATTAAAAAGTTAAAAGAAAAAGGAGAGCGAACCTGAAGAGCGAGAAAGAAATAAAAAGAATATCTAAACACATCGCGAGTTGGATGGATAGAAGATTTACTAGGTTCATAACAATATCGATAAAAAGATAGGTAGAAAAGTAAGATGACAAAAACATCGATAGAAAGATAGGTAGACAGTTACTAGATTGACAAAAATATCGATGGAAAGATAGATAGAAAAATTACTAGATTGACCAAAAAAAATTAATATCGATTAAAAAAGAGGTATAAAAAATTACTAGATTGACAAAAATATGGATTAAAAGATAGGTAGTAACCGCAATCATTAGCCAGATAGATGAACAGACAAGGAGACGCAGGTCACGAATCGCAAAGAGATAAACAGGCAGGCAAGTTTTTGAGCTGTCTCATATTTCACTTTATAAAGCAGTAAATCGATGGCCGGTATTAAAAAAAAAAACGCCGTTTAGTGGATAGAAAACCTTTTCACTCTCTCCCTCTCTCTCTCCTCCCTCTCTTCCCCTTCTATCTCTCTCCCCTCCCCAACATATCGAGCTATCAGCCAATCAAGAAAGCTCTAACAGACCGACACAGTAAGCGAGAGCAGATAGAAGCCCCTGATTAACTGATTTCACCCAGAGAACAAGATTTTAATGAGAAGGCTGGCTCGAGAGAGTGGGAGGTCAAATAAAATTTGATGTCGCCACTTAAGCCTTCGAATCTCTTACGTATTATCCTCTAAGGGTGATCCACTATTGATGGCTCTCTGCTGAGGACATCAATTATTCATTAGAAAGTTTTCCTGGCTCCGTGCGACGGGCATGGCAGTATTATGGTAGCCTGATGCTTGCTCGCGTCTCGTTTGTTGAGGCGGGGGGAGGGGAGGTTGTGGTGGATGTTGCCGGTATATGTAGTGGTGGTGGTGGTGGTGGTGGTGACGGTGGTAGTAGTAGTAGTAGCAGCTGTAGTAGTAGTAGTAACAGCAGCAGTAGTAGCAGCAGCAGCAGCAGTAGAGTAATAGTAGTAGTAGTGGTAGTAGTAGTAGTAGTAGTTGTAGTAGTAGTGGCAGTAGTAGTAGTAGTAGTAGTAGTAGTAGTAGTAGTAGCAGTAGTAGTAGCAGTAGAAGTAGTAGTAGTAGTAGTAGTAGTAGTAGTAGTAGTAGTAGTAGTAGTAGTAGTAGTAGTAGTAGTAGTAGTAGTAGTAGCAGTATCAGCAACAGTATAGACAGAAGTAGTAATACAAGACCTGAAAAAGGTGGAGGCTATATGCATAAACTTTTAGACACTATTCAGATTCTGTTTACGTCTTTCACTTCCTCTCACGACTGAAAATGACAGAAGCAATGAGAGAATTTCTTGATTACAAATTGACGAAACATAAAATTATTTCATCACAAATATACCATTCGTATCTTGTGAAAAAGATATCAAACATAATTTACAGCAAAACAAAAAAATCTTTCTCCATAACACCCCTGAAGATACTTCATCAATAATGCACAAAGCGTGTCTGTCACACTAGAACCAAACACGAGAGAGTTGCAAGAAATTTTACTATTTACTCACTGCAGCTGCACAGCGAACTTAGAAGGGGAGTAACTCCTAATTAATTAAAGTCTTGGCTCTGACACCAGGTGGAGACCATGGAGACCACCCAGGCATCTGCGGCTAGAAAAGGGGGGAGGGGGGAGGGGGGTCCGGGCTAGCGTGGTCAGAATGTGGCAAGTGGAAAACGGCTGGGGAGGAGGAAGGGGGGGGGGGGAGGAGATGTAGCCTTAACTTAACCCATCACTAGAATTAAGTTGTGAATAATTAATGCACGGGAGGACATAGAAGGACAGACCCAACAGGGCGCACAGACACGGGAGGACATAGAAAAGTCTGACAGATACAGACTCAGGGGATTTAAAAAAAAAACATATAAAAACTACTCGGCTCAGGCACGAGGAGTCCTCGCCAGGCTTCATCACGAAATTTTCAGCACGGACCGAAGAGCAGGCAGACATCAAACAAAAAACTTCAAAATTTTGTTTCCTCCTACAGATCTAGACTGATACGTGTGTGGTAATATACCAACGTTTATATTCCATGTCACTCTAAGTATGTACAAGATAAAATGATTTTTTTTCAGTAACCCTAAGTCGATAGAAAACAAAATTGGTAGTCAAAGGGATCACGGTTCAAGACTTTGGATCGAAGATACCAAGGTACTGTGACCAGCAATGTGACCACATGTTGACCTTTTACAGCTTTAGTCTGTGAGGCGGCACAGGTCACGATGACATTGGGCTACGTTATGGTCTTCAGGACTAAAAATACCAAAAACGCCATCTGTTCTGAACACCGAAAATACCAAGCTAACAGGCTAGTCCGCTGGAAGGAGATACAGCTGCTGTACAACAGCAACAAGAACAAGAACAACAACAACAACAACAACAACAACAACAACAACAACAACATCAACGGCAACAACAACAGTATTGAAAAAATGTCATCTATTCATCTATAAACTACAGATGTGAGAATTGATTGTATGCGTGTGTTGTTGGGGAAGGTCAACACAAAGGGAGGCAACGCGATCTGCTTTTCCATCGGCCTGAGTGGAACTCTTCAACTCACGAAAGGTCATCACATGACCCCCACCCCCGATCCCCCACCCCTCCCTCAGCTCACGGCAGTGTTGCCAGACCGGGCTCTACATGCTTGCTGTTAGGCATGAACTGGGAGATGACAGGTAGACGAGAGAGGACGATACAAAACCCTGGCTAGATTGGGAATTGATAAAATACAATCCTTTGATGGTGGCGATCACAATGTCCACCACGGAATTAATGATGATGATGGTGGTGATGATGATGATGGTGATGGTGATGGTGATGATGATGATGATGATGATGATGATGATGATGATGATGATGATGGTGATGATGATGATGATGATGATGGTGATGATGATGATGATGATGATGATGATGATGATGATGATGACGATGATGATGATGATGATGATGATGATGATGATGATGATGATGATGATGATGATGATGATGATGATGATGATGATGATGATGATGATGATGATGATGATGATGATGATGATGATGATGATGATGATGATGGTGATGATGATGATGATGATGATGATGATGATGATGATGATGATGATGATGATGATGGTGATGATGATGATGATGATGATGATGATGATGATGATGATGATGATGATGATGATGGTGATGATGATGATGATGATGATGATGATGATGATGATGATGATGATGATGATGATGATGATGATGATGATGATGATGATGATGATGATGATGATGATGATGGTGATGATGATGATGATGATGATGATGATGATGATGATGGTGATGATGGTCTGTTTGATTTTATTGCACAAGGCATAGGACGAACAGCGTCAAGAATTGAAAGACCAGAAAGCGCTTGGAAAGAAAAATCCGGGCCGTATCCCCTGGCAGCATATCTCGAGGATTTTGTCTAAATCCTGTCCCGATACAGAAACTGGGATAGTAATTAACATACTCCATTCTATATTTAAACCAAAAGATTGTGTTAAACTAGTGACTTTTCTACCTATCCAGCTCTCCATCGATTTAGATACTTTTTTTTTTTTTTTATCGATCTTTCATTTCATTCTCGTTCTCCTATTTCTCTCTTCTTTTCCTCTTTTTCTTTTCTTTCCTTTAAAAAAATATTTGATTCTACTTTATTTCATCTCAATGTTTCTACTCTTCCTCCAGTGAGACAATATCTGTCCGCCCACAGGATAACTCTGTCATAGAATCAGCCTTACAAGCAGGTTGGTCGCCTCCCCTTAGTTCCTTGCATGTCTAGTCAGCTTGCGCGGGTTTCACTATCAGCAGAGAAGCTTGGCCGAAAGAAGGGGAGATTAATCTTCATAACATAATGATAAATGATCGATCTTAGAGTTATGAACATGAAACAGAGGCAAAAGGCAGTTTGTGTAATATCAAAAGGAAAGAAAATCATGGACAGGAGCTAAAAATTAGTTTTAATCAAGCGGCGTTTCAAGTCCCGTGATTTCACTAAATGTTTTAAAACTTCGTGAGAAAAAAGACTTGTTTTAGCAATAACTATTGCTTGTGAAGAGAACGAGTCGGCTTGGTTGAAAGTTAAAAAAAAAAAAGAGAGTAAATTTTAGATAGTGAGCAGCTAACATCTGAGCTCGGAACTTCCAGAGTGTGAGGTTTGAGTCGAGAATTGACGTGAAGAAACTATTGAATACCTTTGCTCAAAGCGAAACACTTTTTGACGTCATAAAATTAATGACGATATGAATACTACTTCATTACTACCTGCAGACATTTTCCCACATTTCTAAATATAACTGCCATACAAAATAAACAACAAACAACCAAAAGCGCTTGGTTTGGAAGTAATTTCCGTTTCTACGGACAAAGCAGGGCAGAGACGGTCTACGTCATATTTCCTATTTATAATCTGTGAAGGTGAAGGTCACATGGAAGCTATGGAACTTACCAGGATTATGGGCCTTGACTAGAGACTGCGGTATACTTCCGCCTTGACTAGAGACTGCTGTATACTTCCGCCTTGACTAGAGACTGCTGTATACTTCCGCCTTGACTAGAGACTGCTGTATCCTTCCGCCTTGACTAGAGGCTGCGGTATACTTCCGCCTTGACTAGAGACTGCTGTATCCTTCCGCCTTGACTAGAGACTGCTGTATACTTCCGCCTTGACTAGAGGCTGCTGTATACTTCCGCCTTGACTAGAGGCTGCTGTATACTTCCGCCTTGACTAGAGGCTGCGGTATACTTCCGCCTTGACTAGAGACTGCTGTATCCTTCCGCCTTGACTAGAGACTGCTGTATCCTTCCGCCTTGACTAGAGACTGCTGTATACTTCCGCCTTGACTAGAGGCTGCTGTATACTTCCGCCTTGACTAGAGGCTGCTGTATACTTCCGCCTTGACTAGAGGCTGCGGTATACTTCCGCCTTGACTAGAGGCTGCGGTATACTTCCGCCTTGACTAGAGACTGCTGTATCCTTCCGCCTTGACTAGAGGCTGCTGTATACTTCCGCCTTGACTAGAGGCTGCGGTATACTTCCGCCTTGACTAGAGGCTGCGGTATACTTCCGCCTTGACTAGAGACTGCTGTATACTTCCGCCTTGACTAGAGACTGCTGTATACTTCCGCCTTGACTAGAGACTGCTGTATACTTCCGCCTTGACTAGAGGCTGCGGTATACTTCCGCCTTGACTAGAGGCTGCGGTATACTTCCGCCTTGACTAGAGACTGCTGTATACTTCCGCCTTGACTAGAGGCTGCTGTATACTTCCGCCTTGACTAGAGGCTGCGGTATACTTCCGCCTTGACTAGAGACTGCTGTATCCTTCCGCCTTGACTAGAGGCTGCGGTATACTTCCGCCTTGACTAGAGGCTGCGGTATACTTCCGCCTTGACTAGAGACTGCTGTATCCTTCCGCCTTGACTAGAGACTGCTGTATCCTTCCGCCTTGACTAGAGGCTGCTGTATCCTTCCGCCTTGACTAGAGGCTGCGGTATACTTCCGCCTTGACTAGAGGCTGCGGTATCCTTCCGCCTTGACTAGAGACTGCTGTATACTTCCGCCTTGACTAGAGACTGCTGTATCCTTCCGCCTTGACTAGAGGCTGCGGTATACTTCCGCCTTGACTAGAGGCTGCGGTATACTTCCGCCTTGACTAGAGACTGCGGTATACTTCCGCCTTGACTAGAGGCTGCGGTATACTTCCGCCTTGACTAGAGACTGCGGTATACTTCCGCCTTGACTAGAGGCTGCGGTATACTTCCGCCTTGACTAGAGGCTGCGGTATTCTTCCGCCTTGACTAGAGGCTGCGGTATTCTTCCGCCTTGACTAGAGACTGCTGTATCCTTCCGCCTTGACTAGAGGCTGCGGTATACTTCCGCCTTGACTAGAGACTGCTGTATCCTTCCGCCTTGACTAGAGACTGCTGTATCCTTCCGCCTTGACTAGAGACTGCTGTATCCTTCCGCCTTGACTAGAGGCTGCGGTATACTTCCGCCTTGACTAGAGACTGCTGTATCCTTCCGCCTTGACTAGAGGCTGCGGTATACTTCCGCCTTGACTAGAGACTGCTGTATCCTTCCGCCTTGACTAGAGGCTGCGGTATACTTCCGCCTTGACTAGAGACTGCTGTATCCTTCCGCCTTGACTAGAGGCTGCGGTATACTTCCGCCTTGACTAGAGACTGCTGTATCCTTCCGCCTTGACTAGAGACTGCTGTATCCTTCCGCCTTGACTAGAGGCTGCGGTATACTTCCGCCTTGACTAGAGACTGCTGTATCCTTCCGCCTTGACTAGAGGCTGCGGTATACTTCCGCCTTGACTAGAGACTGCGGTATACTTCCGCCTTGACTAGAGACTGCAGTATACTTCCGCCTTGACGTAAACATTTTCCGTATATGGCCGAGTCTCCATAGAAGAGAATCTTCTGGAAACTTTGAGGCTGTATGAACAAGTTCGAGTCCCTCTTCTAAATATGGCTCTGTTCTGGTCACAAGATGTTTTCACTCCACGAACTTTCAGAGCAGTTGCGATATCACTAGAACTGAAGCGATGCGCTAAATTCTCGGGTTTTTTCCCACATAGACACGCGCGTCGAGAAGTATCACTTTTTTACACGAAACACTCTTTCTGGCGTCACACTCCAATGAAACGGATAGACAGGCCTGAATGATCCTTGTAGACAGACTTCACATTGAGTCCAAAAATAGATCAATTGACATTATTGAACAAAAGTCGCTTTGCGTAAATGTTACATTGTTAGGCATTGAGCAGTGCTTTTCTGTTGATCTTTGGGAGCATAGTTCTACTGATTGATTATTGATTATCGATTATTGAAAATGGTTTTAGCAAGTACTGCCTCATCGCTCGGGGATTGTCGAGGAAAAGTCAAGGGGAGACCACTCCAGATCACTCGGGTCGAACTTCGGGAAATACCGAGAATCTGAGTCCTCAACGGACTTAGGTGACGTTAAGGATATGAAAACTATGAAGACAAATCGACTTTCCTTGTATTTCCAAATAATGATTATCCGTGAAATAAATAAATTAACCGGCTTTTAGAACCGAGTCAAGATTACCCGATTCTGATTCTCAGACAGAAACAGGTGATGTTCAGGGGTTTAAAACAAAATACCTCTTCCAATTATTTATTATAACTATGTTGCTTAATGAATACAAGTCCGATATTTTTTTTCCGAGTCAAAAATAAATAGACTTACCGAATTTCAGAACCGAGTCAGGATTACCCGATTCTGATTCCTAGACAGAATTAGATGATATCCAGCTGTTTAAAACAACAGTTATTTTCGAATGAACTATCTTACTTAATTAATAAAAAACCGAGATTTTATTTGCCAGTCCAAATTAACCTGATCTAATTTCTAGTGACACACCAACAACTACCTAGAACTACTACTCAACGCGGCAGATTAATTGTTTTGCATCGGGATTACATATCAATAAATCATTCGATTCCAGATTATTCTAACCAAACCGCGGCGGACACTACGTGACCTAGAGCAACTGTGTTTGTCCAAGCGGTCACGTGATGCTGACAGTTGCAGGGAGCTGGCCAGAGCGCCAGTGGCCACTGTGGCCCATGTGGGTCAATGAGGTGGGCAGTTCACGCCTCACTCTAGAGCGCTCTGACAGTAACTTACTGAACCAGCTTTGTTGAGTGCTGCACCGTGCGAAACTGTTCAGAACCTCACTGCTGATCGATGGTTCTTTCATTGTATGAGACATGAGAAATGTTTATTTATTTTTTGGTTCGTCGTAACTCTACGCTTTACCTTCATGTAGGACTAAACCGACATGGATCTAGACGTCTGCAGCATACAGTATCTTACTGAACCAGCTTTGTAGAGTGCTGCACCGTGCGAAACTGTTCAGACCCTCCCTGCTGATCAATGGTTCTTTCATGTTCGGAAAGATGTGAATTTTTTTATTTTGGTGCGTCGTAAGTCCACGTTACAGATGTCGGACTAAACCGATCTGGATGTGGAGGCGCGCTGAGGGTTATTTTGACTGAATCAGCTTTGTTGAGTGCTGCACCGAGCAAAACTGTTCAGAACCTCACTGCTAATCGATGGTTCTTTCATGTTCGGAAAGATGGGATTTTATTTTTTATTTTTAGGTGCGTCTACGTTAAAGATGTAGGCCTAAACCGACATGGATCTCGGAACATCAAAGGAAATCAATGAGCCTCGAACAGTGCCGCTCTTAAATGTTAAAAAGAAAAACAAAACAAAACAACCCTGTGAAGAGATTTCTGCGACATTTAGCTTGGGATCGAATCTGAACTTAGAAAATAAAACAAAAGGAACAAAAAAAAAAGTTCATTCTAAAGTGCAGCTATTTGTAAAAGGAGCAAAAAAAAAGTTCATTCTGAAAGTTCAGCTATTTGTTATTGATCTTTACTTCTCCTTCTCCCCCTCCCTCCCCTTCTCCCCTCCCCCTTCACACATACACACACACACTCACACATTTGAAATGCAAAAGATCAAAAAAACGCATTTGAGCTCAAAAGAAAGGGGAAAAAAAAAAGAAATTCTGTTTCGCTAGATACTGAATGTAATCTTTATTCTACATATAAAAGTTAGCTGTAAAATGTATTTATTTATTTATTTAATTCATCTTACCTTGAATATAATTCGACTGGCTCATTTATCTTAACATCTTCATTTGTCTTATTAAAAAGAAAAAAACTGGATATAAATGAGGCTTCAAAAAGTCTGAATATTAAATTCAAATAAGCTTTTTGAAAGCCATAGTTTCTAAAGAGCGAAACTGGGGTGGGGGGGGGGGGGAAATAGTCCCAGTTTTCAGACAATAAAAGCAGAAGTGAAAGAGTGAAGGAGGTCCTAGTTTACACGAGTCTACGTCTATTCTGTAAGAGAGGGTAAGCCTCTATCTGCAGTGAGAGGAGGGCCCTGCACTTTCTATCAAGATTACTAAATGGCGGTACGAGGGACAGTCAGAATTGACCAGTCAAAATCTGTCGATGGTTCTCAACATGAAGAGCGTCAAGAGGTAAGGCTAAACGGGTGTGAGACAATAACCACAGCTGCTGGGCTTTTTGGTTAAGACCGCTTGCATTTCAGAAACGTATGGAAGTGTTTGTTAGTTAATTGGTAAACCTGTTTTCGAACAGAACTCCCAGCTAGTGTTTGTTAGTTAATTGGTAAACCTGTTTTCGAACAGAACTCCCAGCTTTCTTTTGTTTCTTTTTGTATATTTTGTCGAGTTTTTTGCTTCTTTTTTTTCTTTTTTCTTTCTTCCTTTTTTTTTGCACTAAAAAGAAAAATGCATGCATAAGATATTGCGTTTAGTCTCTCTAACATAAAACTACCTCAATTCCTTAAATTTACATACAGCTTAACTTGAATTCAATTAAATTTGCAGACGATCAAAATAGTTTGTTAAAAAAAGATAAGGGGTTGGGAGGGGGGGGATAAAAAACGGTAAATCTGATGGCGTGCATGAATGAACCTATAGATGGGAGGAAACCAATTCACCAGATCCTCCCATCACTGAGCACAATGAAACACCCCGCGGCAACAAACCACTAATTTGCTCATTAATCTCTTGATTAGCTCTGGTCATACAGAATTCTTTCAACCACAGCAATACCATCACAACCATCGATGCCATTCAATTCAATGACGCAATGACGAAGTAAAACTTAAAAAGGAAAAAAAAAGTAAGTAAGAAATTTTCTTGCATCTACGGAACCCCCTCCCCCAAAAAAAACAAAAAACAAAAAAAAAAACAAAAAAAACACACACACACGTATTTCTTAAAGGATAAGATGATTGTATATTATACTTGCGATTTTCATTACATCCAAAAAGAAAAAAAGAATTTCACATTGAGAAATCCCATATCTCTTTATAATAATCCATAAGTTGTTACTATTGGGAGCATGGGATGCAACTCAAACAGTGCAAATGACCTTTGAAAAGTCTTCGCATGAAATGGGGAATTTTTTTACATACCGAGAGAAACTCTCAGGGGAAATTCCCTCAGCCCAACGTTCAATGAAAGTGCACTGGTGTACACTGTCCAAGTTTGTATGATTTAGAATGCATTCAGCAGAGCAGTTCAATAAATATTTCACTTCACGAGCCCGTGTAAAAACTGCGTCCTGCTTCACTGTGCGTACAGAGTGGAACTTGTCTACATACTTCAAGACGGACTGGTGCAGACTCCACGCGAAGTCGTGATTAATCCAAACACATGCCGTCTCACTAGTATTCACAGCCGTCTGAACTTGGTACTAGCGCTGCACTAATGAACACTAGTGGTGTTCCCAGGGTAACACCTCTGTATCCTGTACGCCGGGCGAACACATTGATCCTGCTCAATTTATGCGCATATTATGGGGAGATAATACGCGCTGTTTACATACACTTCCATTATTATTATGTCTTCTCGTGCTCCCGACCCTGTTGGCCCAAGCTCTATTGATCAGAGTAAATCAGTCGCTGGCATGACAAGTAGATCTGTGCACTCGCGACCAAATCCAGATAAATCAGACACTAAGGGCAGCTTGAGTTATCGCCAGCCAGGCCAGGTTCTGGATCGAGACTCGAGGTTCTAGAACTCAGGTCTTGCCAGCGACAGACACTGAGACAGAGCATGGACAGTCCCAAACAAAGTCCTCATCGAAGACAGGCAGTGAGCAGTAGAGCAGTCCTCACCGAAGCCAGGCAGTGAGCAGTAGATCAGCCCTCGCCGAAGACAGGCAGTGAGCACTAGAGAAGCCCTCGCCGAAGCGCTCGAGAAGTGAGGGAGAGAAGGCGAGTAGACCCTAGTGACCGCACCAGGAACATGTTGTGCCTGTTGGGCAGGCAGACGAGAGAACTCGCTGTGAGCGCGGAGTTGTCTGCCCCTGAGCTACTCACCCAGCACGATGAGGGGATTCCCGATCCAGACCCCCCCCCCCCCAACCCGTGCCAGGCTATGGCGGGCGACACACGTATACTGCCAACTCTGGTCCTCATACGTCCTCAGAAGTTCTGTCTATTCTAATTCTTTTCCGAAGTTTTTTTTCCCCTCGATCTTTTTCTTTCTTTACCTACATATCTTAACCTGTCTCTCTATATACATGTACACACATCTGTCTTTCTGCTGTCAGTATGTCTGTTTCTATGTATCCATAACTCCCTTCTCAATCTCTCTCTCTCTCTCTCTCTCTCTCTCTCTCTCTCTCTCTCCCTTTTTTCCCTCAATCTCTTTCATTCTTTACCTATATATCTTAACCTGTCTCTCTATATACATGTACACACATCTGTCTTTCTGCTGTCATTATGTCTGTTTCTATGTATCCATAACTCCCTTCTCAATCTCTCTCTCTCCCTTTTTTCCCTCAATCTCTTTCATTCTTTACCTATATATCTTAACCTGTCTATCTAAAAATATGTACACACGTCTGTCTCCATGTCTGTCTTTCTGCTGTCAGTATGTCTGTTTGTATGTATCCATAACTCCCTTCTCTCTCTCTCACCCCCTCCCTCTCTCTCTCTCTCTCTCTCTCTCTCTCTCTTTCCCCCTCTCTCTCTTTCTCTTAGTCCCTCTCTCTTTCTCTCTCTTTCTCTCTGTCTCTGTTTCTGTCTCTGTCTCTTCCTCCCTCCCTCACCCTCTATCTTTTAATCTGTCTATCGATCTATCCATCTATTTATCTTCCATCATCTCTTGGGTAACTGCCCCCCCTCCCCCCTTCCCCTCTATCCACTATCCATGCCAGAGAAGACCTCTAATCCACAGGGGGGCGCTGGAAGCGGCTTAAGTCCTCCCTGGTATCCTAACAGGCTTGTGGCAATGCTGATGACAAGCCACTGTACCCATGATACTACTATACTTTTAGTGTCGCCTAAGTCTTCAGTTATCGACTGTAAGGAAGAAAACAACAGAGATATGTCTGTGTATGTAAGACTTTTAGATTCGTATATACTACCCGTCACCGTCATAAAGATAGTAAAGATAGTAAAGATAGTAAAGATAGTAAACTACATAAAACTCTAGAAGATATAATACAAATACAATATTCTAGTCTTCCTCCATAGAAGATAGAGGGAAGAAATGTGCCATCTCCTACACAGAACTCTGAATACATGGGTTACATGAATATATAAGAAAGAGAGTGTGAGAGAAAGGATACAGAGAAAGAGAGAGAAAGAGTGAGAGAGAGTGTGAGAGAGAGACAGAGAGAGAAAGAGAGAGAGAGAGAGGGAAAGAGAGTATGAGAGAAAGAAGACAAAGAGAGAAAGAGAGAGAGAGTGTGAGAGAGAAAGAGAGAGATTGAGTGTGAGAGAGAAAGAGAGAGAAAGGGTGAGAGAGAGTGTGTGTGTGAGAGAGAGAGAGAGAGAGAGAGAGAGAGAGAGAGAGAGAGAGAGAGAGAGAGAGAGAGAGAGAGAGAGAGAGAGAGAGAGAGAGAGAGAGAGAGAGATCTTCGTGTAACCAGTCATAAATCTATGAAGCGACTCAGGTCTACTCAGGTCTAATTCAGACATCCAAAACTGTTACATAAATAAATGTATTCAATCTTGAAATACTCCAATAGCTCTCAAAAACTGTCAGATAACAACATAAGTGGGTCATGTGGAGATTTTCGAGCACGCCGACTATTTATGTCTTGTCTTTAACGGCTTAAGCTCAAGATCAACAATGGTATCTGCATTGATCATCAATATTCTGTTAAGTGTTTTTGACTGGTGACCCCTTTTGGTAACATTGTCATTTCTTGATCAATTCAAAATAAAAACAATTGTTAAATCAGCCCATTTCATGCGCAATAAGATTGCTCTATAGAAAGCAAGAATGTCAGATGTCAAAATTAAACTATTTTGGGAAAGATAAATGCGTCAATACTTTTCGACCTTTTTTTTTTTCTTTCAGGACCAAACTGCACACATTTTGCTCCATCTAAAGTGGTTTGACACCAAACAGGGACTACTTTAATCGATAATACTTGTATTTCTCCGCCATCTGTTGTCTTCGAGAATGGTGCGAAACATCCAAATAACATACCAATGCTCAACTTGTAATACTCGCGCAGATTAAGAGTTCAGCTTATGTTATTTCTAACAACAGAACCAAGACAATCATTGTTGCTTTCTTTTTTTTTCTATCGATTGGAGCGGCAGTTGGCTCAGTTGGTTGGGAACTTGCCTAGCTCCGCCTACCAGTAGCTAGGGCCATGAAGGGATTTGATCGAACCACCGCAACTTAAGGCAGCCATGTTATATAGTCTCAGATATTTGACAAGCACTAAACAGCATCGTTTTTTCATCACACCTGCACATCAACCAAACCTTAGATCCACTTCCTGTGGACGCGCTATGTCAAACTATCCTATTAATGTGGACGCGTTATATCAAACTATCCTATTAATGTGGACGCGCTATATCAAACTATCCTATCAAACTATCATTGTGTAAGCCAAGCCTGTCATGCTTGAACCCTCCGAGCATGACGACAAAACTCCTCGCCGAGAGTGTGGTCTCACACAGAGAGACGCCGTACCCTGCTTCTGGTCGCGCGCCAGGCTGTAGGAGTATCTGGTGGCGAGACCGAGTTGTGTCCTAGTCCAATGTCTAGAATCATGGATATCTGAGGTGGATACATCCATCTCGATACATCCATCTCGATACATCTTGTCTTCTCTCGTCTAGGTTGGAGCGTACTTTACTCGCTGGTACTCAGGAAAAGGGTTTCATTCTCCAACCCGCGCGATACTGCTTGCTATAATATAGGAGGCTCATTAAATACCTAGATGGACGTGCTTTGTGTACTCCACCATTAGGGGTGGGAAGGGCCATTGTACAGAACGTCTGTCCCGCACTTGTTGAACTCGATCTCACCTACATCTTGAGATTCCGACACACCTTGTGGACGGTTAGATGGATCTAGAACTCGATCTCACCTACATCTTGAGATTCCGACACACCTTGTGGACGGTTAGATGGATCTAGAACTCGATCTCACCTACATCTTGAGATTCCGACACACCTTGTGGACGGTTAGATGGATCTAGAACTCGATCTCACCTACATCTTGAGATTCCGACACACCTTGTGGACGGTTAGATGGATCTAGAACTCGATCTCACCTACATCTTGAGATTCCGACACACCTTGTGGACGGTTAGATGGATCTAGAACTCGATCTAACCTACATCTTGAGATTCCGACACACCTTGTGGACGGTTAGATGGATCTAGAACTCGATCTCACCTACATCTTGAGATTCCGACACACCTTGTGGACGGTTAGATGGATCTAGAACTCGATCTCACCTACATCTTGAGATTCCGACACACCTTGTGGACGGTTAGATGGATCTAGAACTCGATCTCACCTACATCTTGAGATTCCGACACACCTTGTGGACGGTTAGATGGATCTAGAACTCGATCTCACCTACATCTTGAGATTCCGACACACCTTGTGGACGGTTAGATGGATCTAGAACTCGATCTCACCTACATCTTGAGATTCCGACACACCTTGTGGACGGTTAGATGGATCTAGAACTCGATCTCACCTACATCTTGAGATTCCGACACACCTTGTGGACGGTTAGATGGATCTTCTTTTCATGACTCTTTATTTTTTTATTCTTTCCACTTATACTGAGATTAACTTAGGCGACGCGAAACATCTCTAAAATACTTGATCTCGCTTCTTATGAATTCCGGCTCCTTATAAGTAAATAATGCTAGATGATATCATTAATCACATTCCCTGGCTTACATAAAGTAATAGTGACGTGATTTATAGCCAACCAAGTAAATATTAACTACAGCATCAACTGGATGTTGTGTAGGAAGATTGGAAAAATAAAAAAAAATCTCTAACTCTAACTGCACTTTTTTTTTAATATATTGCTTTTTCTGAAGGTTACCAGCACCTATAAACCTGAGCTAATTCATAAACCATTTATGCTGTGTAGCAAAAGCTAAAGCGCAATTATGAAATAAAAAAAAAACCCAGTGCACATATAGGGTGGAAGAGATAAAGACAAGACATAAAAACGCACCACTTTGCACCGCTGGATATTGGATTTTTCCGATCAAGCAAAATAGGGAAATAAATTTGTCGAACAGAGCAATATTGAAAAAAAAAACCACCTGCCATGAACTTTGGTATGTAGAGAATGTAGCAGACAAGGTAAAAAAATATAAATAAAAAAACTAAAAAAAATTATAGGAAAATCTTGAAGTGTATAGTGGCGGAGTTTCTAGGTCTTGTTTTGTAGTATGGCCAGGTATTTTAGGTATGATCTTCAATTGTCAAGCGTTAACATCTTTATGATTTATCGCTTCCTTGCACAGAGAAAACAAATATACAGAGAAAGAGATAGGTCTAGATAGTACTTTCAATAAACAGACGGATCAACAGGTGTGTAAAAATTGATCAACTGATTGATTAAATGAATAAAAAATCATATATTATATCTAAATACTGATCAATCTATTAACAAAAGAATAATAATATCGATGTATCTAATCCACTATTAGAAGCAATACTCAAAGTTCACACACAAAGGGCAGACAGGTTTTTTCACCCTCCTCGAATTAATGAAATGTAAGAAATCGTTCGCTACATGAGTCACAGCTTCAATGAATCCTCCTCTGACTTCTCCCCCTTTGATCATTTGAGGGGAGAGAGAGAGAGGGAGAAAAAACCCCAAGCCAATTGTACCGTATCAGATGTAGTATGAAGCACTCAACATTCATTTCCGAGCTTTTTCCCGAGCGTCACCTTGAATGGTTGATAACATGCAAGGAGCTGCACACACATACACACTCACACACACACAAAGATCAATGAAATTAATCTCTCTGGAGGGTTGGTGTGGACCACTAGCGCCGTCTCTCGAGCTCCTTCAACGAGCATGTTATGCCTCTCTAAATCTTATTGATACCGAGTAGATATCACAGCGGAGAGAATTGCTCACCCCAGTACACGCCTGGAGGAAGGGGAGAGAAACATTAGCTATTACCAGGCCGCTGTGGTTATCCGCCCTATTAGAGAGGCTTGTTTACACGGCTGCTGCATGGAATAAAATACTAATGATTGAAAAAAATAGTACATTAAAACAGGGGAGGTAATCTCGATTCTCAGTTTGGTCTAACGTAAGACGGTGGCAGCGTCTGCAGATCAACGTGTCTCGAGAGGAATGCACCTCCGCGAGGAAAGAGGGATGGATTAGGTGGAGAGGAGAGGGGAGGGGAGGAGATTAGGAGGCTCTTATTGATTACGATATGTGTTTGGTTTATGCGTCTCCCTCACGACACTGAGACCCCGTCTGGGAGCGTGGAGTAAAGGGAGGTGGGGGGAGGGGGGGGGGGAGAGTGGGGGCGGTTGAGACATTGATAAGGCGGACTGAGAGAGAGAGAGAGAGAGAGAGAGAGAGAGAGAGAGAGAGAGAGAGAGAGAGAGAGAGAGAGAGAGAGAGAGAGAGAGAGAGAGAGAGAGAGAGAGAGAGAGAGAGAGAGAGAGAGAGAGAGAGAAATACAGACAGAGAGACAGACAGACAAAGAGAGAAAGACAGAGAGAGAATGAGAGAAAGAGAGACAGGGTCAGAGAGAGAGAGATTGAGAGAGAAGGGTAGAAAGATAGAGAGAGATAGATAGAGGTATAGAGATAGCTGATGAAAGATAGTTAGATAGAGAGAGAGAGAAAGAGAGAGAGAGAGAGAGAGAGAGAGAGAGAGAGAGAGAGAGAGAGAGAGAGAGAGAGAAAGAGAGAGCGGTTTACCTTCTAAGTCCACCAAGTATCTCATCTTGAAAAGACAAGCTCTCCTGCACAAAACCCGAGATACATCCAAACCTTTAACAGACAGCACTGATCCCAGCGGGATCACCTCACAAAACCCGAGATACATCCAAACCTTTAACAGACAGCACTGATCCCAGCGGGATATCTCACAAAACCCAAGATACACCCAAACCTTTAACAGACAGCACTGATCCCTGCAGGATATCTCACAAAACCCGAGATACACCCAAACCTTTAACAGACAGCACTGATCCCAGCAGGATATCTCACAAAACCCGAGATACACCCAAACCTTTAACAGACAGCAGTGATCCCTGCAGGATATCTCACAAAACCCGAGATACATCCAAACCTTTAACAGACAGCACTGATCCCTGCAGGATATCTCACAAACCCGAGATACATCCAAACCTTTAACAGACAGCACTGATCCCTGCAGGATCACCTCACAAAACCCGAGATACACCCAAACCTTTAACAGACAGCACTGATCCCAGCGGGATCACCTCACAAAACCCGAGATACATCCAAACCTTTAACAGACAGCACTGATCCCAGCGGGATCACCTCACAAAACCCGAGATACATCCAAACCTTTAACAGACAGCACTGATCCCAGCGGGATCACCTCACAAAACCCGAGATACATCCAAACCTTTAACAGACAGCACTGATCCCAGCGGGATCACCTCACAAAACCCGAGATACATCCAAACCTTTAACAGACAGCACTGATCCCAGCGGGATCACCTCACAAAACCCGAGATACATCCAAACCTTTAACAGACAGCACTGATCCCAGCGGGATCACCTCACAAAACCCGAGATACATCCAAACCTTTAACAGACAGCACTGATCCCAGCGGGATCACCTCACAAAACCCGAGATACACCCAAACCTTTAACAGACAGCACTGATCCCAGCAGGATATCTCACAAAACCCGCGATACATCCAAACCTTTAACAGACAGCACTGATCCCAGCGGGATCACCTCACAAAACCCGAGATACATCCAAACCTTTAACAGACAGCACTGATCCCAGCGGGATCACCTCACAAAACCCGAGATACATCCAAACCTTTAACAGACAGCACTGATCCCAGCGGGATCACCTCACAAAACCCGAGATACACCCAAACCTTTAACAGACAGCACTGATCCCAGCGGGATCACCTCACAAAACCCAAGATACACCCAAACCTTTAACAGACAGCACTGATCCCAGCGGGATCACCTCACAAAACCCGAGATACACCCAAACCTTTAACAGACAGCACTGATCCCAGCGGGATCACCTCACAAAACCCGAGATACATCCAAACCTTTAACAGACAGCACTGATCCCAGCGGGATCACCTCACAAAACCCGAGATACATCCAAACCTTTAACAGACAGCACTGATCCCAGCGGGATCACCTCACAAAACCCGAGATACACCCAAACCTTTAACAGACAGCACTGATCCCAGCGGGATCACCTCACAAAACCCGAGATACATCCAAACCTTTAACAGACAGCACTGATCCCAGCGGGATCACCTCACAAAACCCGAGATACATCCAAACCTTTAACAGACAGCACTGATCCCAGCGGGATCACCTCACAAAACCCGAGATACATCCAAACCTTTAACAGACAGCACTGATCCCAGCGGGATCACCTCACAAAACCCGAGATACATCCAAACCTTTAACAGACAGCACTGATCCCAGCGGAATCACCTCACAAAACCTGAGATACACCCAAACCTT
>JAWDGP010002661.1:2500-7500 GCA_033675545.1 Elysia crispata | reverse complement strand
CGTTCCTCACCTTTCTTCTCTCTCTCTTTTCAATCAACCGCCTGCCTTAATGAGAGGGAGATGGGGTGGTAAACGAGAAAATAAAAATTAATCAAAAATCTACACATTTGACTCTATCAAAATGGACTGCTGACAAGAAGCCAACTAAAAATGAGCTGGATCTAGATCTAGACGCCGTTAAATCCAGTTAGAATTCAAGCTCTTGGCATGTCAAAATTTTGAACCAAAATTCTAAAAAACCATCAACAGAATAATTGTGTCGCCTCCGAGTTTGATCAGTTTGATTGGTTATCTCGGAGCTCACGGTGGTCAGAATGTGTGAGTTTCTTGGCACTACTCACTGAAGGGAAGGGGGGGGGGGTGTGTAGACAGGACCAAGTCCATGGCGAGAACTTGGCGAGAATATAACGAAAATATGGCCAGAACTTGGCAAAAACTTAGCAAGAAGTTGGCGAGAACTTGACGAGAACTTGGCGAGAACATGGTAAGAACTTGACGAGAACTTGGTGAGAACATGGCGAGAACATGGTAAGAACTTGGCGAGAACTTGGTGAGAACATGGCGAGAACATGGTAAGAACTTGGCGAGAACTTGGTGAGAACATATAGAGAACATAGTCAGAACGTGGTGAGAACTTGGCGAGAACTTGACGAGAATTTGGCGAGAACTTGACGAGAACTTGTCGAGAACATGGAGAGAAGTTGACGAGAATTTCTGGTTTTAAGTTTTTGTGGTCTTCTTCAAAGCTGTGACTGGCGACTCCCATACCACACCAGAAAACTAAGTGTCTCGTTATTTATGCTGGTTGCATGAAAGCATCCTGAAACACACAGTCGAAGCGTTCGAATGTGGTACACATTTATCTAGGGGTACTCAACAGCTCTGTCGGGGGTGCGTTGGACTGCCAGATTGGGAGGTCAGGCCTGTCGGGAGAGAGAGAGAGAGAGAGAGAGAGAGAGAGAGAGAGAGAGAGAAAGAAAGAAAGAGAGAAAGAGAGAGAGAAGGAGACAGAGGCATAGACAGAGAGATAGAGATAGAGATAGAGAGAAAGAGAAAGAGAGAAAGCGAAAGAGAGAAAGAGAGAGAGAAAGAGAGAGATAGAGAGAGAGAGATAGAGAGAGAGAGAAAGAGAAAGAGAGAAAGAGAAAGAGAGAAAGAGAAAGAGAGAAAGAGAGAGAGAAAGAGAGAGATAGAGACAGAGAGGGAGAAAGAGAGAGAGAGAGAGAGAGAGAGAGAGAGAGAGAGAGAGAGAGAGAGAGAGAGAGAGAGAGAGAGAAATACGACAGACAGAGATACAAAGAGACAGACTGAGAGGCAGACAAAAATCCAAACCATAATTTTTACATTGGGTTATGTATAATAATGTCCAGCATTCAAAACCTACGCCCTAGACGAGCGAGGTTTAGGTTCAGATTTTGGTTTTTTTGCTCCCTTATGCCTGACATAATCTTTGATGGTGTAATGAATTTCGTCGAGCTCCCATTGTCATGGAGAAATTAGAATTAAAGAAAGAGCCACTTTAAAAAACAAAATTAAAAGAATCGACTATTGGTACACATAAACTTTTCTAACAGTTTCCTGCACATTTCACTTCCTGGATCCAATAGCGCCCAAAACTATAGTTTAATATTTCGTTAACTTTGCTCTATATGAACTGTTGCCATGGAGACTCAAGCTAGGCTAGGCCTGGCTATACATCGTCTCCCTCCGGTACCACGTGACCGCCACCACTGGCAGGTGGCGAGAGATCTGGAGATGGCAGCTCGGACAATGCTCGGACAACGGCGTTACTCCACACTGGCTACAGACCGAGGCTGGAATTTCAATCGAGGGCTCGAACCAAGTGGCGGGTGGGTGAGAGGGGGTGAGAGGAGGTGAGAGGAGGTGAGAGGGGGTGAGAGGGAGGAGAGGGGGTGAGAGGGAGTGGGAGGGGGTGGGCCGGGGTTTATAAATATAGAAAAAGGTCAATATCAGACTCATGACACAAACTTAAGAAAATTAAAAAAAAAATAGCAAGTGCTACCCTGATTTTGTTCAGAGTTTCTTGGCTTTCAACTTAGTTTTGCCAAAATTTTCTTTTTCGTAACATGCAAAAAATCTGCACTGTAACAATCGAACTGTAAAATATTGTAAAGTTTGAACAAAAAAGATCATTAGAAAGACTGAACAAGCAACGGAACCAGGGAGAGTTAAAAAAAAAGAAATTCCAAGCACCAGGATTGAGGTAAGAGGACTGCTGGCACTACCAGGCCCTGTGGTCTACAGCGTTACCGACACACGCTGGGGGGTCGATAGACAGGGGCAAACACCTCTGGTGACAAGGGCTCAGTAACAGAAGATGGGGACAGTTTACCAGAACATTTTACTTTAAAAATATATATATATATATAAAAACAGAGAGAGTGAGTGAGATAGGGACAGACAGAGGCAGGGAGACAGTGAAACAGAAAGAGAAAGAGAGAGACAGACATAGAGAGGGATATATAGAGAGAGATAGAGAGAGAGATAGAGGACTCAGTAAGAAAATGGGACAGTTTACCAGAACATTTTACTTTAAATATATATATGTATATATATATATATATATATATATATATATATATATATATATATATATATATATATATATATAAAACAGAGAGAGTGAGTGAGATAGGGACAGACAGAGACAGAGAGAGACAGAAAGAGAGAGAGAGAGTGAGTGAGATAGGGACAGACAGAGACAGAGAGAGACAGAAAGAGAGAGAGAGAGTGAGTGAGATAGGGACAGACAGAGACAGAGAGAGACAGAAAGAGAGAGAGAGTGAGTGAGATAGGGACAGACAGAGGCAGAGAGAGACAGAGAGAGACAGACAGAGACAGACAGAGAGAGAGTGAGATAGGGACAGACAGAGACAGACAGAGACAGACAGAGAGAGAGAGAGTGAGATAGGGACAGACAGAGACAGAGAGAGACAGAGAGAGAGAGAGTGAGATAGGGACAGACAGAGACAGACAGAGACAGACAGAGAGAGAGTGAGATAGGGACAGACAGAGACAGACAGAGACAAACAGAGAGAGAGTGAGATAGGGACAGACAGAGGCAGGGAGAGACAGAGAGAGACAGACAGAGACAGACAGAGAGAGAGAGTGAGATAGGGACAGACAGAGACAGACAGAGACAGACAGAGACAGACAGAGACAGACAGAGAGAGAGAGTGAGATAGGGACAGACAGAGACAGACAGAGACAGACAGAGAGAGAGAGTGAGATAGGGACAGACAGAGACAGACAGAGACAGACAGAGAGAGAGTGAGATAGGGACAGACAGAGACAGAGAGACAGTGAAACAGAAAGAGAAAGAGAGAGAAAGACATAGAGAGGGATAGATAGAGAGAGATAGGTAGATAGATAGATAGATAGAGAGAGAGATAGAGAGAGAGAGAAAGAGAGAGAGAGATAGATAGATAGATACATGAATAGATAGATAGATAGATAGAAAGAGATAGATAGATAGATAGATAGATTGATACATAGATAGATAAATAGATAGATAGAGAGAGAGAGAGAGAGAGAGAGAGAGAGAGAGAGAGAGAGAGAGAGAGAGAGAAAGAGAGAGAGACCTTGGAAATATTTTTCTTAGAGGCTATAACTTACTCTATGGTTGTGAAAAGTGAGGGAAAAAACTGGAATCTCCTGGTAATGAAGTTTGTATTGACTTTAATCTTACGTTAAAAATTTTCTATCCTAGAAAAATTTTGGCAATGTGTAGAGTATTAAAAATGAAGAGAGATAGTTTAAAGAGTAGGGAACGGATATTTATTACTAATATTCTTCTTCTTCTTCTTCTTCTTCTTCTTCTTCTTCTTCTTCTTCTTCTTCTTCTTCTTCTTCTTCTTCTTCTTCTTCTTCTTCTTCTTCTTCTTCTTCTTATTATTATTATCATCATCATCATCATCATCATCATCATTATTATTATTATTATTATTATTATTATTATTATTATTATTATTATTATTATTATTATTATTATTATTATTATTATTATTATTATTATCATTGTTATTGCTGTTGTTGTTGTTGTTGTTGTTGTTGTTGTTGTTGTTGTTGTTGATACCACCTTTTACGAATTCTGTAACGACATTTCTATTTATCAGTGACTCCACCTTATTTATCTTTCTATCTATGAAGTAGATTTTGCCAATTAGCTCTCTCTCTCTCTCCCTCTCTCTTTCTCCCTCTTTCTCTTTCATCTGTAGATCAGAGAGAGACGGAGAGAGAGAGAGAGAGCGAAAGAGTGAGAGAGCGACAGTTAGAGAGACAGAGATAGAGAGAAACGGAGAGAGAGAGCGAAAGAGAGAGAGAGGGAGAGAGACAGAGAAAGGTGATGGAGAGAAAGAAAGGTAGAGACAGATATACATGCATAGACAAAGGTCGCATAAGACATATACAGAAAGGGAGAAGGAGAGAGAAACGGAGAGAAAGAGAGAGAGAGAAAGAGAGAAAGAGAGAGAGAAAAACAGAGTAGGAGAGAGAGAGAAAGAGAGAGAGAGGAAGAGAGAGAGAGAAAGAGAGAGAAAAATGTATTAGAGCGATATGGTGCGAGAGAATCAGAGAGACGGAGAGAGAGACCCTGAAAGACATACAGAGTAAGACAGACAAAAAGAGAAGAGACACACACACACAAAGAGACCGAGAGAGAGAGAGAGAGAGAGAGACCATGGGAGACATACAGAGACAGAGAGACAAAGAGAGAGAGACAGAGACAGACTGATAGACAGACACACACACAAAGAGACCGAGAGAGAGATAGAGAGAGAGAGAGACCATGAGAGACATACAAAGACAGGGATAAAGAGATAGAGAGACAGAGAGAAGGATAGACAGCGACAGACTGACAGAGAGAGACACACACACACAAGAGAGAGAGAGAGAGAGAGAGAGACCATGAGAGACATACAGAGATAGAGACAGACTGACAGAGAGACACACACAAAGAGACAGAGAGAGAGAGACCATGA
>JAWDGP010002660.1:0-12500 GCA_033675545.1 Elysia crispata | reverse complement strand
GTTATTAATTTCGTTTAGTTAAGAAGGTCTTGTAAATCATGGTACTGAAAAAATACTTCCTTAATTGGATAACACATCCTGAACTAGGGTATAACTAGAAGTAAAATCTACATATAGTAAGATGCTAATACTGTTGGTAATACATCATGAGCAAGGGTTGAAGTGGAACAGGAAAGTTTTAATATCGTTGGTCACACATCCTGAACTAGGGTAGAACTAGAAGTAAAATCTACATATAGTAAGATGCTAATACTGTTGGTAATACATCATAAGCAAGGATTGAAATGGAACAGGAAGCTTTTAATATTGTTGGTCACACATCCTGAACTAGGTTAGAACTAGAAGAAAAATCAACATATAGTAAGATTTTAAAATGTTGGTAATACATCATGGACAAGGATAGAAGTAGAACAGGAAGGTGAGCATATCTGGAACTTAAAAAAGGTCAACATAGATTAGAGCATCTCCTGGGACATTGTTGAAAAAGCCCAAGCATATTCAACCACAACAAAAGGGTGCAACCTTGGCACTGCTGATAAATGTAATATTCTCAAGGCAAAACCAAGCGTGAATAAAATTAAAGAAATGTTTCGTCATGTCCCAATAGGAAAGAACATATTGTACGGGAACAAAAAAGAGATGCAACTAAGAACAAGATAGAGAGGGTAACGAAATATCCCATAATCATACATGGTGAGAGTTGGGGACAAAGAACAAGATAGAGAGGGTAACGAAATACCCCATAATCATACATGGTGAGAGTTGGGGACAAAGAACAAGATAGAGAGGGTAACGAAATACCCCATAATCATACATGGTGAGAGTTGGGGACAAAGAACAAGATAGAGAGGGTAACGAAATATCCCATAATCATACATGGTGAGAGTTGGGGACAAAGAACAAGATAGAGAGGGTAACGAAATATCCCATAATCATACATGGTGAGAGTTGGGGACAAAGAACAAGATAGAGAGAGTAACGAAATATCCCATAATCATACATGGTGAGAGTTGGGGACAAAGAACAAGATAGAGAGGGTAACGAAATATCCCATAATCATACATGGTGAGAGTTAGGGACAAAGAACAACCTAGTTGTGGCATTGTCCACTCGAAGCAAATGTGGAAATGTGTTATGTTTTAGGCATATATAAATAAACATTTATAACAAAGCAACACATAACGAACGAATAAACATTATTTTCAAATCAATCATTAGAATAATACATAGAGCAGATTAATTTTATCCTTCGGGTAGACCTATGAAAGTGTGAGAAACCTATTTCCAAGATTTCAAAATACATCCTAATTAAAAAAACAAACAAACAACTCAAGCTTAATAAAGAAAGGCTTATAAATGGCAATTGATATTTACAAATCATTATTGGGTTGATTTTTTAAAATGTTTTTTTTTTTTTGTTAGGGGGGGGGTCTTTATCAGAATTTAGCAGGCACACATGGGAACCATATGTTGACTCCAAAAATTATTTTTTTAAAAACAAGTTTTTTTTTCAATGGAACTCCCGCCCATTCTCATCCTAAGGCCCAAGAAGGAGTTACGTCTCTCTGCTGTTCTTAGATCCTCTTCATTTTACGCGCACCCTGAGCTACGCTTGGTGTGGAACACAAAAGTAACATCTCCAAGCTATCGCCCATTCTCATCCTAAGGCCCAAGAAGGAATTACGTCTCTCTGCTGGTCTTAGATCCTCTTCATTTTACGCGCACCCTAAGCTACGCTCGGTGTGGAACACAAAAGTAACAAATCTAAGCCGTCGCCCATTCTCATCCTAAGGCCCAAGAAGGAGTTACGTCTCTCTGCTGTTCTTAGATCCTCTTCATTTTATGCGCACCCTGAGCTACGCTTAGTGTCAAACACAAAAGTAACAGATCCAAGCTGTCGCCACATTATTTTCATAAAATTACATCTTTAGGTTCCCTCAAACTTCCCACATCATGTAAAATGGAGGAATGTCCACATTAAGCTCATCATTGTAAATCTAGATCCGGATTCCCATCTTCAAGAGAGCCTCCTAAATTATTCTTTCTATATAACCATAAAAAACGGTTAGGCCCTAGTAGATGTAGATCCAGTAAAACAAGATTTTGATCTTTATTTTATTCAGATAGATACATACAAATGAAGATTCAGGCAACTGCAAAACACAATACAAGTTGAATCTAAGATTATTGCTCATGATTTTAGATTAGATTTAGCCTTCCTCTCGCCCTATCTACTTACTAATCAAAAGTCAAGATTTAATGTCGACTAAAGTAAGTTAATCTGATGGCATTTCATATAGATAATAGAGTCAATTTAGATCTTATATTTGTTTAGAAGTAGATCAAGATATTATATTCGCTGAGTATGATCTTTATAAATTTGAACTAATCTAGATCTAGATCTAGATCTAGTATTCAGTATCTAAATCTAGCCACGTAATATTATAAAACTAAAACCTTCTCGGCTGTGAATTACCAGTCCACCAGGTATAATCGTGAGTTATAATCAGATGTAGTTCTGGTGATTACTTGCGAGGCTGTAAACCCCAAATAATTAAATGTTTATCAAAATTTTGAAATTATATCAGCTCGAAACTTCAAGCCTCCAACGTCTGCTTCTGTAAAGCGGAAGGGAAATAGTTAACGTTATAAGCTTAAAATAAATCCAATGGATATTCCCGATTATTACGGGTAGCGGTTATCCTTACGTCAGTCATGAATATAAGTTTCTATTTCGGGAGGCTTTTCTCTTGTCACATACGATATCAAATGAATTGTTTTGATATGTCTGTACGTTTAAAACTAAAGTTCGTGATAAGTCTTAAAATTTGTCTGGCAGTTGTTTTCTTCATCTAACTCTGATTTAGTAATGGTAACAGTGACAGAAGTAGTAGAAGCAGCAGCAGCAGCAGCAGCAGCAGCAGCAGCAGTAGTAGTAGTAGTAGTAGTAGTAGTAGTAGTAGTAGTAGTAGTAGTAGTAGTAGTAGTAGTAGTAGTAGTAGTAGTAGTAGTAGTAGTAGTAGTAGTAGTAGTAGTAGTAGTAGTAGTAGTAGTAGTAGTAGTAGTAGTAGTAGTAGTAGTAGTAGTAGTAGTAGTAGTAGTAGTAGTAGTAGTAGTAGTAGTAGTAGTAGTAGTAGTAGTAGTAGTAGTAGTAGTAGTAGTAGTAGTAGTAGTAGTAGTAGTAGTAGTAATAGTTGTAGCAATAGTAGTAGTAATAGAAAAAAAAGGAGAAATAGAGGGAAAAAGAATGAAGCGTAATAGAGAGAATAAGATAAAAGTGAAAGATGCACCCTTATAAAGATACAAGGACTCGTATAAAGACAGGCAATTAACAAATATCCTTTTTCAATTTTTTTTTGTCTTGGTGATAGTACTGGGCTGTTATTGCATTTTCTTCAGTAACTATCTGAGAA
This sequence comes from Elysia crispata, assembly GCA_033675545.1. Taxonomy (NCBI): domain Eukaryota; kingdom Metazoa; phylum Mollusca; class Gastropoda; family Plakobranchidae; genus Elysia; species Elysia crispata. The sequence continues at coordinate 9,087 of JAWDGP010002660.1, read as the reverse complement.
CGAGACTGTAATTTCTCAATAGGACTTTTGATCACAGGGGAGATAACAAAGTAATAACAGAAGTGCCATACTTCCCACCTCTTTGATTTTCTTGAATGTATCTTACCTTTAATAGAGCTCTTCAGAGAAAACAGTTTTTTTTAGTGGTGTTTTGATGTTCAATGAAATGCTGCTGTCTGAAACCTCCCTGAAGGCCTTTGATGTTAATCCTTAAACATTCAGCATTACAGAGACCACCACAAAGTTTAGACCAGAACCAGGCTAGTGTCTATAATAAGGAGAGAGAGAGAGAGAGAGAGAGAGAGAGAGAGAGAGAGAGAGAGAGAGAGAGAGAGAGAGAGAGAGAGAGAGAGAGAGAGAGAGAGAGAGAGAGAGAGAGAAAGGGAGAGAAGGAGAGAGAGGCGTGGTGAATGTTGTTGTTTGTTTTTTTTGTTTTTTTTTTTGCAAAACCAAGATTTGTAAACAAAATGCGGATATGGAGCAGATTCCCTTACTCTGATAACAAAGAAAGGATATCCAGCCGTTGATCTATACCCGTTATTTAATTTTAATTTACAAGCAATGCTTAAACACTCAACATTACAGAGACCACCACAAAGATTAGACCAGAACCAGGCTAGAGTCTATAATAATATTTGGGAACACATTCACTCTAATTGGTAGACCAGAATCAATTCCTGTACATTTTACTTGTTAAATTCACAAAGGCTTAAGACCTGTATAATAGATGTTGATTTTAGGAGTCAAATAATCTAGGCCCTAGTATGTTGCTTTGCCAGGAGCTAGATCTAAATCTTAAGGAACTTCTAGATCTCTATTATCTCTTGAGCCAGATAGGATTCGTCACTGCTTACCTGCAGTAGATGCTGATATTGGGTGCCAAATAATCTAGTATGTTGCTTTGCTCGGACCTAGATCTAATTCTAAATCTTAAGGAACTTCTAGATCTACATTATCTCTCGAGCCAGATAGGATTCGTTTCTGCTTACCTGCTACAGATGCCTTCTGTTGAATAAAGGTTTTAAAAAAGTTTAAGACTATAAGAGAGACATTTCAATTGTTATTTTATAAACTCACTTTCTTTTACTTTGTACCAATTTAAGACCTTTAAAAGACAAACGACCAGTCGCAGTAATGTTGATCTAGGTACACAAGAACTAACGTCTGCTAGTAAAAGTGATTTCGCATTAAGCTTCCAGAGTTTAGGAACCAGAGTCAGACCTAAAAATAGATTTGGAAAGTCCGGACGTGAATACCCGATTGCTTTCCTGACGTAGGTCTGTGCAAATATTAATCAAAGTATAGAAAAAAAAGAGAGTCAGAATCTAAACCAAGAGATAGGTGGGAAGATCGGTTTATAAGTATAAATCTATTATATCAATTGATAGACATAAAATAAAATAAAAATTAAAACGATAAACAAACAAACAGATAGATAAACATACAAAAGATTATATATATATATATATATATATATATATATATATATATATATATTATTTTTTTTAACTCAAATCAGTACAATAAATAAAATGGTAAACTAGATAACCATAGAGATCGAGAATAAAAGATATATATATATATATATATATATATATATATATATATAGAGAGAGAGAGAGAGAGAGAGAGAGAGAGAGAGAGAGAGAGAGAGGGAGGGAGAAAGAAATAGGAATGCGGGAAAGGAAGAAAGGCAAAAAGAGCAGAAGGGGGCCTGTTAAGAGAAAACTTTAGAGGGCTATGGAGTGGAAAAGATATAAAGCCAACAGATAGAGAAATAGAGAGATGGAGTGAAGAAGAAAGAGGTAGAGAAGTGATGGAGTTGAAGAAAGATAAAAACAGATAGAGAGAGAGAGAGAGAGAGAGAGAGAGAGAGAGAGAGAGAGAGAGAGAGAGAGAGAGAGAGAGAGAGAGAGAGAGAGAGAGAGAGAGAGAGAGAGAGAGAGAGAGAGAGAGAGAGAGAGAGAGAGAGAGAGAGAGAGAGAGAGAGAGAAGCGGACAGATAGAATTAAATAATAGTCGTAAAACGGTCCGACTTTTTATTTCTAAAAAAAAAAAATGATAGTCTAGATCCAGTGCTAAACGCAGTTTTATGACTACAGATACAGATTTTACCTACCTAGCCTTTACTGGATTAGATGCCTCTTCTTGACTCGTGCAACAAGATCATGAGATAGCTAGACTTATTCTGCAATTATTTACATTAATTTTCTTAAATTTTACACGGAACAGACACAACATCACAAGGAAATCCTCACCTCGGTATAGCAAGTGGAGCTTCTGAAGTCAAACTGACAGCAAAACACCTAACTTGGTCACGGGACTGATGAAGTAAGGTCCTAAAAATAGACCTGGAAAAACCCGATCTACGGATTCCTCGGGATGATTTAGGATCTGGGAGTTTCCGAAATGACGCTTTTTTTTTTATAGATTTATGGCTATCCATATGATAGAGAGACAGAGAGAGAGAGAGAGAGAGAGAGAGAGAGAGAGAGAGAGAGAGAGAGAGAGAGCGGACGGAGAGATAGAGAAATAGAGAGAAAGATAGAGAGACAGAGAGAGAGAAGGTGGAGCAGAGATAGATAAAGAGAGAGAAAGATATAGGCCTACAAAGAGAGATAGACAGAGAGAGAGAGAGTGAGTGAGAAGCTGAGAGATACAGAGAGAGAAAGAAAGGGGCAGAGATAGAGAAAGATAGAGAGACAGAGAGAGGAGGGCAGAGATAGAGAAAGAGAGAGAAAGAGAAAAAAAATATATATATATAGAGAGAGAGGGCGAGAGAGAGAGAAATAGAGAGAAAGATAGGGAGACAGAAGAGAGGAGGTGGGGCAAAGATAGAGAAAGAGAGAGAAAGAGAAAGATATATATATATATATATATATATATATATATATATATATATATATATATATATATATATATATATATATATATATATATATATAGAGAGAGAGAGAGAGAGAGAGGGGGGGGGGCAAGAGAGAGAGAAATAGAGAGAAACATAGAGAAACAGAAGAGGAGGGTGGGGCAGAGATAGAGAAAGAGAGAGAACGAGAGACAGAGAGAGACAGAGAGAGAGAGAGAGAGAGTGAGAGAGATAAATCCAAAAAGAAAAGCAAAAACAAAAAGGGGGTGGGAAAGGATACAAAGGCATTTGCTTTTATTATTTAAGTTGCATTAAACAAAAGTAGATGATAAATTTGCAAGTCTACAATATGGCAACTGTTATCCGCTTTCAAAACAAATAGATTGTTTTCTTTTAAATTTAAGAAAAAATAAATAGCGGCACATTTGCAGTTGCCTGTAGACCTTAATACCTAGTAATAATTTCTTAACCAAGCTTTTTGCATGAAGATTACATCTTATCTTAGACCTGGATGTTTTCCGTCAATTGCCTGATTTCCGGCAATCTTAAAATTTTCCTCATTCAATACTCAAAAGAGTCAAGTTTGGTGCGAGTCAGCTGCCAGCTAATGGCCTAGTCGGAATTCCGCCTTACTTGCTATTTACGAATCCCGGCAATGATTGCCTGAACTTTCCGTAACAACGCGAAGTACGAAAATGACGACAGCTTAGGGTTGCAAAGAACTTGAAAAGTTGATCGTTCTCTCTCTCTCTCTCAAGTCATCTAGGTAAACTAATCCGAGTCGAGTTTAGAACAAAGATGTATAACTATAAGAAAAGTCAGTTAAGATTTTTAAAGTCAATGTTGATATCAAATGTAGTACCAGAGCCAGTTTTGTTTTCCAAAGTTAGCGTGTTGTTTTAACTTTCGAAAACCTGAGGTTCGGTAATCTCATTACCTGTGCAGTCTGCTGTGGCCATGATTTGCTTTCTATGGCGGTGTTTTGAAACGAAGCTTAGGGCTTTCAAGTCTTAATGAACTCAATGCTTTCCAATATGGCAATGCAGGTCTAGATTAAGTTTCTACAGCGCTAAAATGAAATTCTGGATATAGATCTAACTCCAGATTCATGAAGATCGATGATGAATAGATCTAGGCCTATCGATAAGAACGTCTAGAGACTAGATTTAGTCAAGATCTAGATCTAGATCTATCTAAATTAGAATTCTACTCTATAAATAATTTTATAGATCCAGATCTAATAAAAGCATCAAAATAGGATATCTACATTTATAAGCTCTAGATTTTTGAAAATACAATGTTAAGAATATCTTAGAATCTCTAGATCTAGCACGAGCGTAGGTTATACACAATACTGATTTCATCATGACTGAACAGTTCCTTGAACGGACAGCTGACCTGAAAGCAATAGAGAATGGAATTAAGAACAAGTTTCGATGGCAATGGTTGGAAGAAAAAGACTGCAATGGAGATTACCTCTCGGATTTTGTAAGAAAATGTACCAGGAATAGGTATGTCAGGTTAAGTTATTGGTGGTGATCCAAATCTTAATGTTAATTGTTGTTAATATAAACTGATAGAATTGAAGAAAAAAGTGTCAGGAGACAGGGTTTTTTATATTAGTTTTGATGAAAATCCTTCCCTGGACTTGTGTGTTTCAAAATTTTCAGGCAATTTTATTTAGTCTTGCATCCAGGTCTGTTATCTACATAGCTAGCTTATATTTAATTGGTGGTTTCTAACTATTCATGTGAGCTAGATCTAGATCTAGATCTTGCTTTTGCTCTTGACCGCACGGGGAGGTTGTGCTCTGATCTGACAAATCCTGTTAAATGTAAAGTGAGTGTTCTGTATGCCTGATTCAGTAACCAGGTACAATATTGAACTAAAAATAACTAACTCGCTGAGGCTGGGATGATTTCATGAGGAATCACGCCATTGTTACAATTCTAATAAGGTATACGTAACAAGTCTTACGAAAGTAGGAAGTTGAAGGATAAGAATTAGAAACACTCAATGAACATTGTATGATCTCTCTGTATCTGACCCGAGCCGCTGTAAATTTTCATTTTTCTTTTTTTTTCTATCTTTTTTTTAAAACATCCTCAATATGGATAAAGAAGCTCCTGATTGTAAAAATAATCGCATCATCATTCAGGTGTGCAAGGATGGCTCTAAACTACCGTTACCTGCTGGGGTTTGGGTTGCAAATAATGCCACTTATTTCTGTATAGCAAGTGTAAAATGGAAGAAAATTTATGCCATCAACATAATTTATGCATAACCTTACCATGTTGATTCCAACAAATTTAGAAACAAAACAAAAATGCAATTTAACCACCTTGGTTGACACTTATGATAAGATTATTTTGGAGGTAGTAATTTCCAAAATTACAAAAAAGGATTTAAAAGTGGTAATTTATGCTAATTTATTCATAAATTAAGTAATTCTTATGAATGGTATAGTTATTTTTTTTTTAAACAAGTAGGAAACTAAATGAGACATTACACTTCTTTCTACAAAATTTTATGGAAACATCTCAGTTAATATAGGATTTTTATGAGGGTTGCTTTACGTTTGAAATAAAGGAACGGGAGTTTGGATCAGACGATTTATAATTTATGCTAAGTTATGCAAAAATTAACCCTCAGAAACAAAACTTTCATAACTATCTCTGACAAATTAGGATTATATATATAAAAAATACACTTGTATTTCAAATTTCATAGAAATATATTTCTAAATAAAGAAATTAGGGGGTTTTAACTTTCCCTCACAACAAGAGAAAAAGCACTGATAAGGTCCATACACATTTTTGGAGAACTTAAATGCTTTTTTTTTTCAAGACTGATTCTCAAAATTGAAAAAAAATCGGAGTAAGTTTTATAACTTCCAATCATTAGTAGGTAAATATTACAGCTTTGAAGCTTTGGATTGGCATTGCTACATAATGCAGAATTACAAATTGAAACAAAGTCGCGTGAAATAAGGCAGATTATTGTGATGGTGTGGGTAAAGCACAACATTGTTTGTACAAACGCTGCATAATAGTAGGAATAGCAGTAGCTATTTGTAAAACACAATAACAAATCCATCGCTTAGTATTATTTTTTTATGCTGGATTTAGACTTTTCAATAATTTACTCTTTTCAAAATGTAGACAGTTTCCAGTAAAGTTATAGGTAATCTAAATTTTTCTTACATTTTATTATCCTCAAATGCAGAAACTGAGTTTTCTGAGTTTTTAAAATTGAGGAGGCCTCATCACTTCATATAATTAATACGGATCTGAATGGATGCGTTTGTAAAAACATCAAGAAGCATGCAAAATTTATGGTTATCTCCAAGCAGAACGTACAAAATTAGAATCGAATACTAACAGCATAATTTCGGTGTATTTTTACGATTCCGGCGTTTCCGGTAAATATCGATAAGGTATTTAACACAAAAAAATTACAACGTGTAGGGTATAATGTACTTGGAATCTAGATCTAGATTATAGGCCTAGGTTTATAGGCCTATGGGTGGCGGATCCATATTTAACCTAAATCTAGATCTAGATTTCGCCGCATGTTTAATACTTAGGTTAATATTTATATGTAAATCAGTTTAGATTTAACAACTTAAAAGTTGTTTGAGCTATTTTTAATCTAAATCTAACGTTCACAAAATCACGTTTACTTAAATTTATTATTTATTTATAGTTACTCATTTACTTAATTTTTTACAGCTTTGGCGCCCCTTTCACCACGTTAGAACAGACAAATAAAAACAATAAAAATCTAGATGCGAACATTTTGATCATATCGATATCTAAGTACTCTCTTCTTGAGCCGCTGAAAATTATTATTAGTAATCGATACCACTCAAATGACAGTACTTGAATATTGTACGCTCTGCTTGGAGATAACCAAATTTATTTTGTTCATTTTTGTCAACTCCATGTTTAACATTTTTCCTACTGACGTAAAGAATAAAATAGTGATCATAATCTTCCGCAATATCTGCGATTTTCACTCCTTTTTCCTTCTTTTCAGCGATTGCCTTGCTTGCAAAATTTTTTTCTCCATCTATCGACAATATGATGCAGCGGTCGACCAAACCCATATTCGATAGTCAAATTTCTCAACACTTCCGTCATTGACATTTCCGAAAGTGCTGGAAACTGCAATGCTAGTGTGGGTCTTTATTTAGCGATTGCGCGTCGTGTAAGCCTTTGTTTAGCCTCTTCAGTCTTCACCCTGCTAGATTAGTGCTGTTTTCAACTGCCTCTGACCTGATCTATCTATATATTTATCTAGTCTAGAATCTAGAGATTTCTTGTCCGTGCTAAATCTACATGGAGATATCTAGAGCATTCATAATTTTATCATGAAGGAGCTCACAAAATCAGACGTTGTGAGAATAAAAGACTTAGATTAAAAAATCAAAAACAAATTTAGATTCATGTGGTTAGAGGATAGTTTAACTATCAAATCTAAGAGAGGTGACAGAGTAACAATTTGTGTTGGTGATTCAATTGTTAAAGTGTACACTCCAGGTAAAGTTTTGTGCAAGTACTGTAATGGTGTAATTAACTATGGCAGTAAAGGTCGTGTTGCTATCATAGATCACCTCAAATCTGGAAAACATGCCAGTGAGGTCGATCACAGGCAATCTAATTACACCCTTGGGGCCCAGTTTTCCCAGGAAAATGCTGCTCCTGCTCTTTTTTCCCCTGTTTAAGCCACCTCCACCACCACCCAAACAGCTCAATCCTGCTAAAGATCTCAATCTTTCTCCTGCTCTTTTTCCCCTGTTTAAGCCACCTCCACCACCACCCAAACAGCTCAATCCTGCTAAAGATCTCAATCTTTCTCCTGCTCTTTTTCCCCTGTTTAAACCACCTCCACCACCACCCAAACAGCTCAATCCTGCTAAAGATCTCGATCCACCTCCTGCCCCCAAACTCATCCCCCTTGTTGATCACACTACAAATATGGAAAGCATGATACTCTCCTTCATGGCTGAGAATAACCTGTCATTCACACTGGCTCCAAAACTTGTTGAACTCTTGATAGAATGTGCAGCAGATCCAAAAGTCCTCTCTAGTGTTTCTCTCACCCCATGCTCAGCTGCCTATAAACTTACATATGGTGTTTCTCTCACCCCATGCTCAGCTGCCTATAAACTTACATACGGTGTTTCTCTCACCCCATGCTCAGCTGCCTATAAACTTACATACGGTGTTTCTCTCACCCCATGCTCAGCTGCCTATAAACTTACATACGGTGTTTCTCTCACCCCATGCTCAGCTGCCTATAAACTTACATACGGTGTTTCTCTCACCCCATGCTCAGCTGCCTATAAACTTACATACGGTGTTTCTCTCACCCCATGCTCAGCTGCCTATAAACTTACATACGGTGTTTCTCTCACCCCATGCTCAGCTGCCTACAAGCTTACATATGGTGTTTCTGACTTTTTTAAAAACAGGAATTATTGAATCAATGCGTACCCAGCTTTTTTCGTTAAATATTGATGAAGCCACCACTGCCAACAGCAACAAGAAAGTGCTTTCAATCCTAGTTAGCTACTTTAATCCCCCCAAAAAGAAAATTGTTTTTCTGCATTCAAAGATAATATGTTAATTGCAACATTTTAAAAAAAAGTTAATCATGCTTCCCTTTTACTAAATAATGTGTGTGGTAGGATCTCGCGAGATTTCTATGGCGGGTTTGGCACTTCTTACAGTGTATTTTCCTCCTTTTTGACTTTTCCTCATTATGAACATTGGATACTTGATTGAATGAGCTGGGTTGACAAGTATCTTGAATTCTTTACAATATCTCACAATAGCCTTCACTCTCACCGCATTATTTGTACTCCAGAAGTTTGCTCTGAATGGTAAATCTGATATTTTGTAGAGCATTTGATTTCAGATCTGTACAGGGCTGTTTACAGAGCGCCACTTAGTTTGCCAGACTCGCCAGTAATATGATACCAGAGGAAAAGTTCAGTGAACCATGACAGTGCATTGGCTCGCGAAGCCTCCCTCACTGCTGAGCCTGTTTACCACAATTTATAAAAATTTCATTACATTTGAAAAATCATAGAAAATGTAATTTTAAAGCTAGAGACAAGAAATGGATATTGTTCAAAGCTTAATAAGACGCACGCATCAAAATAAATGAAGAAAGTTAAGCAGGTGATGAAAACTTGGGAAACAAAAACCCATATG
>JAWDGP010002659.1:0-37017 GCA_033675545.1 Elysia crispata | reverse complement strand
GAAGGACGGTGTGGCTGAAATCCTCCTCACCTGCCACGGGAACTCCCCTCTCAGTGCCGGAGTTCCTCCAACAATCCTCTGATGTGGAACGGCTGTGTCAGGAAAGGTCAGTCCGCATTGACCTGAGGTGGGGGAGGGGGGGAGTCAGTGGAGGGCAGAGCAAGGGAGAGGGAAATCATTTATTTTTACATGTATCCTTACAGAGCAATAAAACAATATGAGTGTGTATATATATATATATATATATATATATATATATATATATATAGAGAGAGAGAGAGAGAGAGAGAGAGAGAGAGAGAGAGAGAGAGAGAGAGAGAGAGAGAGAGAGAGAGAGAGAGAGAGAGAGAGAGAGAGAGAGAGAGAGGGAGAGTCAGAGGGCAGAAACAGAGGGACAGAGAGACAGAGAGAGAAAGAGAGAAAGAGACACAAACATAGATTGATATGGATAGTTACGTGGAGAAATTAAGAGAGGGAAAGAGACAAAGAGATATATGGATAGATAGATACACAGTTAGATGGAGAGATTAAAAAAACGGAGAAAGACAAAGAGTGTATATGTGTGGATGTGATTTGTGAAAACAACTCATTCCAAAACAAAACCATTTCTGGTAGTCTATAAAGGTATACCGGTGACCTTCACCTTGCTACTTCATCGCCAAAGCCCCTCCTACATCTGTCACTTACCATTACTAATGGGCGGGGTAGCGACCTGTGCAATGGGCGGGACGCAGCACATCTCCTGATAGCCACACCCACTCAATGAATATCCATATCCGGGGAGACAACTGTTGAAGTATTTGTTTATGCATGTTCCAGAGTACTGGCGTTCGCAGTCTGGGGTCATTGCAGGGAGCGGGAATTGGGGAGGAGAAGGGGAGCGGGAGGGGGGAGCAAGCCGAGTATTCATCAAGATAATTATTATAGATATGGAAGAGTAATAGAAAGGTTGAGAGGTAAAGTGGGGGAGAGAAGGAGGAGGAGAAGAAGAAGAAGAAGAAGAAGAAGAAGAAGAAGAAGAAGAAGAAGAAGAAGAAGAGAGAGAGAGAGAGAGAGAGAGAGAGAGAGAGAGAGGGGGGAGCGAGAGAGGGAGAGAGAGAAAGAGAGAGAGAGAGGGAGCGAGAGAGAGAGAGTTAGAAAGACAGAGAGAGAGATAGAGAGAGATAGATAGAGAGAGAGAAAGAGAGAGCGAGGGAGCGAGAGGGAAAGAGAGTTAGAAAGACAGAGAGAGAGAGAGAAAGAGAGAAAGAGAGAGATAGATAGAGAGAGAAAGTGAGAGAGAGAGAAAGTCAGAAAGAGAGAAAGTGAGAGAGAGAGAAAGAGAGAGAGAAAGTGAGAGAGAAAGTGAGAGAGAGAGAGAGAGAGAAAGAGAGAAAGAGAGGCGGCAAGCCAAGCGTTCCATAAAAATATAAAAATCAAATCAAATGAACATTTGAATAAATAAGTTAAAAATAAATAGTTAGAAAATATATGCGTTTTTGGTTAAAAAATAAAACAACAACAAACAAAGAAAAGAAACAAAGAAAAAAACAATAAAGAGCTGCTTAATGCCAAGTACAATGTAGCTAAAGCAATCCCCATCAATTGTTTCTCATCCAACCAGTCATTTGGTATTGTCTATCCATATAGATGTTCACTTATCATATGTATATACGGCATAAAAAAAAAAAAAAACAGGACAGAGTATTTAAAATGAGGCCCCACACATATAACCACAGAGATTAATTACTCGGCTTGGAACTGTTAGAGATTCTTACACACCTGAAGTCTAAAATAAAAAAAAGAAGTCAATGGCTAGAGTTTGCTTGAGTATCGGTCCAAGAACACAGCTTAGTACAAAGTCGAATCGTTAAGGGTATATATCCAGAATCGGAATCGATCACCAATATTTAACGAATCAATACCTGCTGAATAAGACGTAAAACTCAAAACCATTTCACCACCTTTCTCTCAGGCCACAGGTTTCTTCAAGTCTCTGAACAAGGATCGCATGGCCAGCCCTACTTTGGTTCTTAGTAAAGAAAAGAGGGTAAAATAGATTTGTCACTATGTCCATCGTGGCCAAAAAGACAATAAAAATGGATGATAAGGTCTAAGAAATTGGACTGAAGATCTCGTGCGATATGGAGAAGGGTCTGACAGAATGGATGGATGTGAAAGTTTAAAAAGAGAAAAAAAAAATCCACCACAAAACATTTTTACTTTTCGACCATCTAACAAAACTTCTTCATCAAGTTTGATGATTGGATGATTGGATTTAATACCTACAAAACAAAACATATTGAAAGAAATGCTGGTTACGATATTTTTTTTTTTTTAAATGGAGATGATTCTCACCTGTGACTGCGGCTACCGGAAATATCAGCAGCAGCACCAGAAATACTGACCCTCTGCACAACAACATCTCCATGATGCGGAACGATACAACTCCTACAGCCAAACAACTGACCAGCACTTGAGATTACTGAAAATTAAAACAAAAAAATAAAAATGCTGGAATTCAATTTAAGCCTACAGAAAAAAATTGGATTCTTATGTATCAATTTTGCTGTTGATTTCAAAATGTCCCGCTTTTCTAAAATATCTACGACCTTTTTAACGTTGTTGATATTAACGCAATAAGTAAGCAAACAGGATATTCCACATTTACAACTACTACTACTACCACCACCACCACTACTACTACTACTACTACTACTACTACTACTACTACTACTACTACTACTACTACTACTACTACTACTACCACTACTACTACTACTACTACTACTACTACTACTACTACTACTACTACAACTACTACTACTACTACTACTACTACTACTACTACTACTACTACCACTACTACTACTACTACTGATACTACTGCTACTACTACTGCTGCTGCTGCTGCTACTACTACTACTACTACTACTGCTACTACTACTGCTGCTGCTGCTGCTACTACTACTACTACTACTACTACTACTACTACTACTACTACTACTACTACTACCACCACCACCTTTACTGCTTCTTTCCCTTCGAAATAAATGTAACTTATTCATACAAAAAGCATGAGTATCACAATCAACGCTCCAGGCTTTGTATGGACTTCGAAGAGTTTAAAGAAAATCACTCCACACTTTCTTTCGTTATAAGTTCACAGTATGATGTACCGGCATTCTTTGTGCATGTATACATTAACATTGGTCAGGTGAGTTTGTGGAGAAGCATGGAGATGTCTAAATATTGATGTCTTATCTTTACATTTCGCCCTAAAAAATTATGTAACTTGGGTGGCGGTGAAGAATTATGAGCTGGCGCATCCGGAAAAATAGTACAGAGCTTTCAATGTAGTTGGTTAGATAGATAGATATAGATAGATAGATATAGATAGATAAATATAGATAGATAGATATAGATAGATAGATAGATAGATAGATAGACAGATAGATAGATAGACAGATAGATAATAGATAGATAGATAGATCGATAGAGAGATAGATAGATAGATAGATAGTGAGAGATAGATAGATAGATAGATAGATAGATAGATAGATAGACAGACAGATAAACAGATATAGATAATGATGAATAGATAGAAAGATAGATGAAAAGATGTGGATATGAATGAATAGATAGAAATATATAAATAGATAGATAGATAGACAGAAATTAGATAGACCGATAGAAAGGTAGATGTGTAGATAGAAAGATAGAGAAAGGGAGAGTCAGATAAATAGACGGCTTGAAAGATAGACAGAAAAAGATAGAAGCAAAGACGAGCAGCTAGGTAGACATATAAATTAGGAGAGAAAGAGCTGCAGAAAGAATACAAAACAAAAAAAGAATGAGAGAGAGAGAGAGATCGATATACATAGGAATAAAAAGGAGGACTGAATGAGTGATAGAGTGGATCTTGAACACAAAGAGAGAGAGAGAGAGAGAGAGAGAGAGAGAGAGAGAGAGAGAGAGAGAGAGAGAGAGAGAGAGAGAGAGAGAGAGAGAGAGCAGAAGGGATAGGGGTAGTGGGAGAGTGAGAGGGAAAGAGAGAGAGAGAGAGAGAGAGAGAGAGAGAGAGAGAGAGAGAGAGAGAGGGAGAGAGAGAGAGAGAGAGAGAGAGAGAGAGAGAGAGAGAGAGAGGGAGAGAGAGAGAGAGAGAGAGAGGGAGAGAGAAAGAGAGGGAGAGAGAGAGAGAGAGAGAGAGAGAGAGAGAGAGAGAGAGAGAGAGAGAGAGAGAGAGAGAGAGAGAGAGAGAGAGAGAGAGAGAGAGAGAGAGACAGACAGACAGACAGACAGACAGACAGACAGCCTGGTCAGAGGGGGAAAAACCCTCAATGCTTGTTTATATCGGAACGAAATCACAGACGTTAACATAAAGGGTAACCATTTCAAGTCTATTGGTCATGACATAAAGTTATATCATCTTACAACACATACAACATAGGTCCATGGTTTTATGTTATTTTTTTTTTTTAATTTTTTTCGTATCATGTCCGAGAGATGGGTGTTTATTATGTTAATATTTAATAAGAAGTGAAATTTATACTGATATTTTCAAGGGTTTCAGCCTTTTTTAAAGAAAACTTCACAAACAAAGTTGTAAGAAAATGCATAGCATATTAACCGCATGCAGAAAGTGTGTAACTTCTTACTTAGATGAATTGAATAGAATGCACATGGCAACTTCCTCGCAAGGAACTGGCTCTAAGCCTCAACGGTGTAAAACAGTCGAAGTCCACATGCTATGACGGCACGAGCCAGTCGTCATGTATGCTTTGGGTCCGATACGGCTCCTGCCATATTACAGTGGGATGCGCACTGCTCTTGTGTGAATCACTTTGGTGCTTGGATGCTGACAAGGAAGTTTTGTCGGAAGCTGTGTGAACAGCACAAAGACCTAAGATGTACCGGCGACTTGGGTACTTCGTCGATGTGGTGTCGGTGGGTCGGCAATCCTGAGAGTGTCTATATAGTGGAGGTTCAGAGCTAAAACCCTTCACCTCCTGCAATCTTTTTTGGTTTATATCCTTTTATAGGGAGTTTTTTTTGTTGTTCTTTTTTGGCTCTCAAAGGGGCATTATCCTTTAAATATGGGTCATGCTGCTTTTTATTTGTTATCTTCCATGGGAGAGGCATTTCACATAATTTTCCATCACACCAGTATCGCACTGTCAACTTTTTAAAACTCTTTTCTTTGGCCAATGGTAAACAAATCTGAGAAAAGTATTGTTCCTAGAAACTAGACTGTCACAGCCAACCAGCCTTGTAACAGTGTGTAAGTCTAAGTATTTTCCTAGGTTATTTTTACCATTTCCTCGTAGCATACTGTCACTATTTTGGTTTCTATGGTTCCTAGAAACTGGACTGCCACAGCCAACCAGCCTTGTTGTCACCTATCACCTGTGGGTCCAACCTGTGGGGAAAGCACAAACCATTAGATCGGGAAAGAATAAAGGAAACTTAAAATATTTTGTTAACTTAGGTCACGAATTTGGTTTCTAGCTGGAAAGACTTTATAAAGTAAAAATCTTCCAATTGTAACAAAGAACAAACCATCACACTGCTGAAATAAGTGTTAGTATCATGCTGTCTACTCTCTCTCTCTCTCTCTCTCTCTCTCTCTCTCTCTCTTTCTCTCTCTTTTTCTTCCTTCATCTTAAAGTGATTACACACGAAAGTCTGTGTGGATGTTGATTGATCATTACAAGCAACTATTAGCGTTTCTTTTTAAGTTACACAAGTAGGGTTTTCCGACTTCCTATGATATTCATCTTACATAAGCTGTTTCACAAAGACAAATATGATAACTAGAAAACAATGATATGTAATTTCCCAACCGTCTATTTTTCTCCAAGGGCCAACAAAGTATACAATTATCTAAAAAACAAACATCATATTCATAGTTTAAGTTCTTGTTAGATAAAGAACTAACATAATTATGATTAGGTTGGGATATGTTTTTCATGATTCAAGATAATAACAAAAAGTCTAATCAAACATGACGGTGACAGAAATTTGGAGTTGCATCTTTTGTTCGACTCCTAATTATGTTTGGAAGATTTCAAATTTAATAACGTGTTCGAGGTAATTGTATGTGTAATTTTGACGCAGTTACTGAGCTAGGCGTCTACTTCTTAATCAAAAGTTGTAACAAGGTCTTGTGAAATTACATTAGGAGAGTGGCGTGGGGTTGGGGAATAAAAGGTGTGAACTATTAATTGTGTAAAACTGAGATAAGGTAAAGGGGAAAAGGGAGTGAGCTAAGATAATTGGACAAGGCTTTGGTTTTATTCGCATTAATTTACTGTTCTATGACTGTTAAACTTCACATTAGATGTATTTGGTTTAGCTGGATAAGGCAAAGGCAGATCCATATTCTGGTGGGTTTTTTTGGTGTGTATACGTTACCAGATTCTCTTTATATTGAAGCATATAAGGTCATGTGATATTAAACAAAAGTCAACGAACAAGACAAAGTTTTTCTATCCCTGGAATCAAGTTATTGAGGTCGCTACAATAAAGTCAGGGGAAATCACCTAACAGAGTGAAACAGTTTGTTAAGTCATGCATAGCATAGACAACTCTACGTTAAAGAACTATTTGGATTTGATTTCTACACAAGCGACCAATCCTGCTGGTCAAGCTCTTTACGTTAAAGTGATTTTACAGATATTTCAGATATTAGGCTTCGCCTGGCCTACTATTGTGCTATTTGGTTTTGTCGCAAACATTGCCAATATTATCGTATTTCTTAAAGCCGGTGCCAAAGATAACGTTACAATTTTACTGATATCACTTTCACTGTCTGACCTTGTGTTTCTCGCTTTTATCTCGCCAACAGTGGCTGGTTATATAATCGATGGAATTTTCAAACCCTCTAAATGGCCTTTCCACAAGCCTTTGCTAATTTTTCCACTCTATTGGCCTGCATTCACAGCCTATGACCTTTCTGCTTTCATAGCAGTTTCACTAGGGGTAATTCGTTGCGCATGCGTGGCCATGCCTCTCAAATTCAAGCTGGTATTTACGAAATCCAGAACAATTAAATGGGTTTTGTTCTTGGTTGTTTTGGCTGTTTCGCTAAGACTTCCAGTGTTGACAATCTTCAGAATTACGTGGAGAACAGATCCGAGGACCAATGTTTCTGCTCTATACCTCGCCACCGTGAACAGAGAATCCATGTCGCGTATCAACGACATCTTAAACCGGGGGTTCTTGATCTGGTTCAACTACGTGACGATGATAACTTGTGTCATTGTTCTCAGCTACAAGCTCTACCAGTCTTCAAAGATACGACAAAGCTGTGCCGTCAAAGGACACCAACCTTCACACCAGACGTCAGACAAAGCAGCTGCCCAGGGTATGTCATCCAAAGACCTGCAGGTTGTCAAATCTGTGGTCCTGGTGTGCTCTATCTTCATCATGTCGCAGTTACCGGCTGTGTTATTATCAGCCACTCGTCTCATCAACCCAGAGTTTGATCGGGGCAGGAGTTTGGTAGCTTTGTTTGGAATTTTTAGTCATATAAACAACACTTGCGCTTGTATTAACGCGTCGATCAACATCTTTGTATATTACAACTACAACAGCAAGTTTAGATCTGTGTTACTTTCAATTTTCTGTCTTTCTAATAAATTGAAGGAATGAGATTTAAAAAAAAAGAAAGAAAAAAAGATGTTCATATACTTTAGGCACAGATACTCAAGTACCAATGCCTTGAAAATTAATACGTGTTTATATTCTCAATGAGCTCTACAGCAAAGAGGGGTCATGGATCAGGATCAAACTAAACGTAAGCTGTGCATAAAAGGTTGTTTCGCGGTAGCCAGACCCATCAAATTTACCATTAAAATATTTACTTGTCTTACGTCTGTCTTTTTTTTATAATCATTGTAGTATTTCTTAAAATAACTTGAACTAACACCATTTCGAGTCTGAGGAAAAACAACGTTTATTTGTGGAATTCGACTGGCTTTCACAGTTTAAGTAAATAAAGTTTGTTATACAAAGAAAACTATAGAATATTGTCTTGTTCGAATAAAACTATTACTACAAACATTACTCTGGTCTACCTACGCTAGCATCGTGGATCGATAATTTTAAAAAGGTGCAAATGTCTGGAGAGAGAGAGAGAGAGAGAGAGAGAGAGAGAGAGAGAGAGAGAGAGAGAGAGAGAGAGAGAGAGAGAGAGAGAGAGAGAGAGAGAGAGAGAGAGAGAGAGAGAGATATTCTGAGGAAAGCATCTCAGTAAGGAATGTTTTGTGTTTGTTTGGACAGATGGAAAGGGAGGTAAGAGAGTAACGATTCAGAATTATTGGTATGAATCTCTTCACACATGTTTTGTTTACCTTATCTGGTATGTATGGAAAATTACTGGCCTGGTTTAACTATCGTTTGCCACTATATGAATTACTTAATTAAAAAAATCATAACATTTATAAATTTGGACATTGATTTATTAATGTAATTGAACATAAACAAGACAGATGTTCATATACTTTAAGAGTTAAAAAGATTAAATTATGTTAAAACATAGCTAAAAGTATGCTTCAAACAGATTAAACTATGCTAAAACATGGATAAAAGTATGCTAAAAACAGATAAAACTAGCTAAAGCATAAACTATGCAAAGAACACGAATAAACTATGCTACAAAGAAAAAGATAAAATTGATCCTTAAACAGATAAAGTTTGAGTCATGCTTGTATAGTAACGGTAGAACGATAAAAAATAAACAGGGTAATTAGTTGTAAACAAATACAGCTTAGAGTCTGGTATATTGTGCTTGTATCAACCGTAAGACAAAAGTTCAAAGTGTAACACTCTTTCTTAGCGAGAAAATCCTTATAATTAAAAGCAATACCGACATTGAAAACTTTATCTTCTGTATTATCTGAGCATAATCTAAATCGAATGTTACACAGGACAAAATAATGAAACTTCGTTCATGATGACTTTTATGAGTGTGATTTATTTATAGTAACACAAGTAAAACTTGATCACAGACCCTGGACGATTAACATCTGGGTGACTGCCAGAGACTAAGTCATAGTTGCTACTATCTTCAGAGTTGATCTGGATAAACTCCTCAGAGACAGACATTCCCTGGACAGACTGACACTCCCCGCCGAACCTGTAGAGGAGGAAAGCGCTGCCAGTCGGTAACTGGATCGAGTCGCTGGCTGAGCCGCTGTTTTGGCAGCAGAAATAGAGACGTGGGTTACTTGCACCTAATGCGACATTGTTTCGAGCCTCTCCTGCATTATCAGTATCTTCAGCGTCAACATTAACGTAACCCTCATCGAAACCAGCAGGGCAAGACTGGTGGAGCAGCTTGTGGATACAGAAAGATCCCTGGGGCCAGCTTGATGGGTTGAACTGTCTTGTCACCTCACAAAATTCCATGGTAAAGAATTTGTTTCTACCTTCACTACTTATTGTATCGTCCGGGAAAACTGAAGAGTGACTGTTGCTGGGGTCTGAGCTCGACTGAGATTCACTGTGTATTTTATGAAATTTGCGATTGCCGCCGAAGAAGGCCAGGTCTACTGGACATCCAGTCTTGGGCTTCAGCAAGCCGTAGTAACCCCCTGGCCACAGGATGAGACTATCAAGAAATGTGCTAACCTTATTGAGTGTTTTCTTGAGCTGTGATATTTCATCTACGGTAGAATTCTTCAAATCTCCCATTGTTCTGTGTGCCTTGTTTGATATGTCTACAACATGCCCGATCACATTATGAAATTCGTGAATATCTACTTCAGTTGAGCTTTCCGTTACAGGGTTAGCTATAACATCAAAACCCATAGCGTAACACTTGAACACACCAAAATTATCATCGTCAACTTTATCCCAAATGACTTGCAGGAAAACATTTGAGATATCACCGGTGATGATCGCAGAAGCCAAGGCGGTTCCTGACACTGTAGGACTAGAAACTATGTCTCGTTTTTCAGCAACCAGGTCCCAGCCTGAAGTTGATTGCTTGAGAATTCTTATTCTGGAGACCTCGGCCATCTCAGTCTGAACATCAGGGTTACGGTCACAGCGCAGAGTCATATTCTGGGCCGTGTATCTACTGACAAATGGTGGGGAGACTGTCAGCTGCAACGGCATCCCTTGGTCAGAAACATCCTGAACTGGTAAGGCGAGACCCAGGTGTAACACCAAAAGTAGTATTAGAGAGCTCTCTTGAGACCAGGGCTGAATCATGATGTCAGGCAAGAAGGATAAGTAAGTCTTGATAAGAACTTAAACCTGCGGTCTGTTGTGGATGTTGTCAAATGCTTCCAGATTAAGATACAGCTCAGTTTTATAGGCTCCTAGTTCCGTTATCTACTACTACTACTACTACTACTACTACTACTACTACTACTACTACTACTACTACTACTACTACTACTACTACTACTACTACTACTACTGCTACTGCTGCTGCTGCTGCTGCTACTACTACTACTACTACTACTGGTACTACTACTACTACTTCTTCTTCTACTACTACTACTACTACTACTACTACTACTACTACTACTACTACTACTACTACTACTACTACTACTACTACTACTACTACTACTACTACTAAAGCAGTTAACCCTTGTGTTTCATGAAATTAAAGGAAAGAGATTTTACCTCTTATTTATTATTTTTAAGGTAAAAAATATCATCATATATAATCAATTAACAACCATATGAAAGATTTATATTATAAAAATTTAAGGACCTTAAATAACGAATTTAAACGTTTGCTTGTTTCTCTAAATCACCAAAAATGTAACATAATCTTGACGTTGTTCTCAGATCTTTAATTGTTTCATACTAGTTTGACTGAGTTTGATTAAAGACAACAACACATGATTACCGTTGCTGAGAAAACAAAGTCCTTATAGATGAGGCGAAGATATCTACAGAAGGAAAACTGAAACGAAAAAGAATCGTTTGTCATAAGCAAAAATATTACTTGAAATCAGATTTCTCGTCAATTTCTACTATTGAAATATTTTCTGTCTTATGCACAACCGTTTGCGATTGGTGTCAGAAATCTTAAAGTAAAATCTAGATTTGGGACCCGCACACAAATGGTCTCAAGTGCCCGCAGACGTCACTGAAGCAGGCAGGTAACGGACTGCGGACTTGAGGATAGCGGACGTCTGATTTGGATTTTTGTAGTTAGAGTCTATATTTACCAGCACTAGCTTTTGCTCAGCAGAAATCCACTCTCTCGAGCTAGCGCTTCTTAGTACCTCTTCTGGTTTCCTCAATCTAGAGCTAACGTATTGAAGGTCAGGATTAGATCCATTTCTTTGGCTGATTGTAAGTTTGGTGCGACATCCTCGAATAATTAAAAAAAATAACATGTCATGTTTATTAATGAATAGAAAACAAAACGTTCTGTCTCGCAGTGTAGCAAAACAAAGTTATCCCTACACCAGATAAGCTATAGGCCGCTTGCGTCTTCGTTGAAATATAATAAAAAGAAGTAATAAAAATTAATCAGCAGATGAGTCCATCTTCGCCTAAACTGAATAGATCTAGTTTTAGTATAGAGCAAGGATGATCAGAAAACAAGGCTTATGAAAGATCTGGTGCTTGTAAATTTTATTCCCGTACCCCAAGCTAGTTAGGTGCACGAAAGAGATGCTACCACAGGCGCAAACAAAGAAATATTCGATTAAAAAAGGCTAGAGGAAGGGAGGGCTCTTTGCTACTGCAGAGGTCCGAAATTTAATGGATTGGGGGCCATCTTGAGGGCACCGGAGAAGCGATCTAAATCTAGATCTCCTAAGAACTTGCAGTGTGAAGAAGAAGAAGAAGAAGAAGAAGAAGAAGAAGAAGAAGAAGAAGAAGAAGAAGAAGTACAAGAACCAGAATAATAATAATAATATATATATATATATATATATATATATATATATATATATATATATATATATAGGCCTATACATTAATTTTATTTGTTCATAATTTTTGTTCTCATTTTTTTAAGTAGTGCATTTGACAGTTCTAAAATACCACCAATGAGTCTAGCAAGCGTTACGACAATTTACACTGCACAATGATACATTCTGCGCACATGTTCTTTTCATATGAACTATTTGACCTAGAGTCCTGCTAAAAAATAAACACAGGGAAAATGATTTGCCTGATCGAGGTCATTATGCAGTCTCTATCTAGGAAAGGAACAAAGAAACTACGGTATAATGAAAAAAAAATTTTGTAGTTTTTTTTAGAGCATTTGACCAAACAGCAGTTGTGGACTGTAATTTATTCATTGATTCATTTGTTTTTACTTTTTAAATTTAGATCGTTTCTTTTTCTTTTAACTCCACTAAGATACACTACACGCAATAGTATGGATGCGGCATTTTTAAGGTAAAATGGCGTAGGTGAAGTTATACTCCGAGGACCGTGTCACGTTATCTCTCGGTAGCCCTTGGTCACAAATAAAAGAGTGTTTGGACGATTCCCCTTCAGCATCCACAGAAACTGACAAGGTGACTCAAGCAAGAGAAGACTGTCCATCCTTGTTGTGGAGGATACTAGGGAAATACAAAACTAATAACGGTTTGGCAGAGTTTTTAAACTCGATGATGTCAAGCAAAAAAAAAAATAATTAAGAATCAATTAAAGAAATGTTCAGAAAATGGAATCTGGCCCGGAGATGAAAATCTTACAATGGTGGACATCCATGACAGCTGGTCAGTGGCCTCTAGGATTTGGATCTTTTAACCCTCTGTCTCTTTATCTCTCTCTACCTATTTCTCTTTCTCTTTTTCCTCTTTCTCGCTTACTCTCTTTCTCCGTATCTTTTTTGTCTCTATCACTTTATCTTTTGTTCCTGTCCCGTTGTAAATCCAATTAATTTATATTTTTTCGATGTTATATCCATTTTACTATTATACTCGGCTTAATTAGCCTAGTACTAGCCGAAGTAAAGCTGAAAAAGAACTTCAGTTTGAACTTTGATTAAACTCGTAAAGCAAGCTGGAAATTATAAACTAAAAGTAGAAACGTCATGAGCCATGACATGAAAAAAAAATGAGTGTTAAGATTTGTATAAAGGCTTACTGTCTCACTCTCACAATTTAACGCTGATTAGCAGATATGACGTGCCAGTCATCACAAGTAGACAGGGCGTTAATGGGGCGATGGAAAAGTATATAAATTGCCTCTGCCATGGAAGATAACAGATGAAAAAGAGCATGTTTCATATTTAAAGGATTACGCCCCTTTCCCAAAAATACTCCATCTTAAAGGAGATACGTCGAAAAGATTGCACGGGGTAAAAAGTTTCAGCTCTGAACCTCCACCATATGGGCTCTCTCAGAATAGCCGGACCAACTGACACCTCATTGACGAAGTACCCAAGTTGCCGGTATCTCTGAGGACTTTGTGCTGTTCACAAAACTTCGGACAGAACTTCCCTGCCCAACACCCAAGTACCAAGGTGATTCACACAAGAGCAGTGTGCATCCTGATGTTTTATGAGACGAGCCACATCAGTTCCAATGCATACATGACGACTGGCGCGTGGCGTCATAGCATGTGGAACTTGACCGTTTTATGGATCTTAACACCGTTAGGGTTTGGAGCCAGTTTCAGGCCAAGTTGTTTTGACAGGCAATGCACATTCTATCCTGATTCAAATAAGTAAACAGTTACATACTTTCTCCATGCTGTTTACAATACTTCTTATTTTCTTGCAACTTTGGCTCTTAAATTCTCTTTTAAAGGGAGGAAACTCGTGAAAATTTAAGTATAAACTGCACTTCTTATTCAATATTCATTTAATAAATACCTATCACGCTAACATGAAACAAAGTGGGATCAATCTTTTCATTTTTCAGAAAAGTAACTTAAACAATGATTCTATGTTGAATGTGTTTAAAGATATGTAACACTATGCCTTGACCGATAAACTTGAAATGGTAACCTTTTGTGTTAACGTCCGTCATTTCTTTCACGATGTGAACAAGCCTTGAGGGTTTCCCTATTTCACTAGGCTGCCTCTAGTTGACATATTTTATGTTTGCGTTTATCTTTTATAAAACTATCAAAAACTGGTCGACCTCAAGGCAAACCCTTCTTTTTGACTCAGTTTTATGCATTTTTAATTCGATAGTTGAGAAAGAGAAAGAGAAAAAGAGAGAAAGAGAGGATGTGGGAAATAAAACAATACTGTTATTGATAACTTTGCAGTTGAAGGCCATTAAAATGTTTAAGATTCATTTTTGATTGTTGTTGATGTTAGTCTTGCTGTTGTTGATAATGCTTTATTTTTCAACGTGTTGTTCTCTTTACTACTTTATATAACCCGGTATTGTTAGATTCGAGTGTTACTTTTTTTGCTTTTATTTTTTTTCATTCGTGCCATTTACTGTTTCCATGCTTCCTTTTCTTTTCTTCCCACCATATTTTTGTAAAACCATTTCATGATTCACTGAACTTCAATTTCATCTTTTGGGATTAGTGTGTTAGCTCTTGATTTGTAATTCTAAATCCCTCAGCTGCAATAAGGATGAAACTCCACAGATTTCCAGTCCTGTTTTGGACCAACCAGTAAAGCTTCGCATATTGTTTTCGTTGCTATTGTTAGTGTTGTTGTTCTAGGTGCTGCTGTTGCAGCTGGTTTTTTCTTCTATAAGTCAAGCATAGCTTATCTCCAGGGCAATTTATACGATTCTTTACTTTCTCTAAGTCTCCCTTCCTCCCTCTATTTTTCACACTCACACTTTGTCTCTCTTTCAGTTCCTATCTTCTCAATGTGAATAAGGGCTAATCAAGAGATATTTGAATTAAAGTTGAGTAACGTTATCTCTTTTTTGACTTCCCATTTTCTATTTGTCAAGCACGACATATCTCAAGGATTGTGTGTACCATTTTTTTTAGTTTTTGCCGGTGTATAGGCCTCTCTCTCTCTCTTTCTTTTTTTCATTGCTCCCTCTCTTTCTCCCTCTTCTACAATTCAAGCGCGACATATCTCAAGGATAGTGTATGCCATGCTTGACTTTCTATGCGCACAACACATACTCTCTCTGTCTCTCACTTTCTTTTTCCCTCTCACTATCTCTATTTCTATCTTCTATTGGTCAAGAATGGATAGTTTATCCATGCTCGGCTACCTCTATGTGCACCAGTATCTCTCTCTTATATTGACTATTATTAAAAATATCTCTCACATTTCAAATTTGTTGTTTTTGATAATATATTTATCATCTGCATCTGGATCTTAGTCTTCTTTATCGTTCTTGAACTTTATTAATAAATTGGAAATATAAAACCAAAACAAAAAGCTAGGAAGACTTTATTGAACAAGATACCGTTCCACGAACAGATTAGGAAATGTTAAGAATTATTTTAACATACGTAAACTCTACTTTTGTGTTTGCGTTTCCGTCTCTAAGTTCTTGTGTTTTGATTTTTTTTTCGAAACAGAGGCCGAGACATAATTTCCAATGTGTTGTTGTATATTAATACAACAACAATGTTTTGGTCTAAAGCCAACATACCCTGGCCTGTAGTTGATGGCAGTAGAAGATGATTGTTTCAGAACAATTCCATACTGATAATCTGGTATAATCAAGTGCAGATAAACGGACACATCTTTTATTGATGCTGCTTGACGTGACTAAAAGACAAGAATTCCAAACGATCTAAAACACTCCCGTTGAAATCTTGAGACTATAATTTCGATTAAAAATAAGAATTCAGGGAATGCGGATCTGCCCAGGACCTCCGCAATAAGGTAATCAATTGACTGTAAAAAATTAGGATGGAAGGTGAGCCCCATGGTCCGTACGGCGTAAAGTAGGGGAGATTCAACCAAACTGCAGCTTAAGTACACAGATTAATTTGGAAAATATTTTACTTTTTCCTCAAAATTTTATAAAATAAAACAGAATCAACCGATTGGCGGCCTTGTTACACAGGTTTATTGAGGAAACTAAAATTTTTGGTTTGTCAAAATTAGCATTTTAGTTATTGAAGGTGGATATCTCATGTAAAAAAAATAAAAACTCGCAATGTTTTATAAAATTTTTTAAAAGCATTTCAACGCCACATTTTCTTTACTGTTCGCCCACAGAAGGGTTTATAAAAATATGGCTATGAGACTCGGACATAAATACGTACAATTTATGAGATCATGTCAATTACAGAACTGAAGTGGTATGCACTCTTTTGCGAATAAGATGTTGAAAAGGAAAAAGGAAAACAATAAAGAGAGCAAACGCAATGGGTAGGTATTAATACAAAATTACAATAAACACAAAAGAACAAAACTAAAAACTTATCATTAGAACGATCGTATATAGATTTGAAAATATCAAAATAGAACATAAGGGAATGAGGTAACCAAAGCTATAAGTAACGTGTTTAAGTTACAGTAAAAATCACCATGAAAGTTATTCTATGGTGATTTTTTTGCTAAATTGAATTAAATAAAAGATAGCATTCTTTTCAGATTTGATATTAAAAAATAAAAAGTTAAAGATTATAAAAAGTAAACGCAGCAAATTTTTTTATTTACCAAATTACAATCAAAACAAAACAACAAAAATGATAATTAGACAGATCAAAATAGATTTAAAAATATGAAAAAAACATTCACTACAAGAACATAAGGCGGCGATGTGACCCTAACTACAAGTAAGATACTTAATTTAGATTAAAAAGCACGGCAGTTATTCTTTGTTGAGTCTATTGCTAAATCGAAAAAAAAAAATAAAAGAAAGCATTGAAAAAAATTATAAACCGTATTTGATGTATCATTTTAACCAAAATCAAACACCTCAATGAAACAAAAAAATGGCTGTGCTTAAACTTAAATATTACCGTCAGGTCTGTACCAAATAACTAGCCACCAGTTTGTGCTTCTTTTTTTTAATGAAGTAGATATTTCACAAGCTACCCGTAAATCCAAAATACACTGTCAAAAAGTTCAAAGAAGTGATTGACTGTATATTCAAGCAATATATATTACCTCGCTATGTCATTTACACCACATCAAGAAGTCCCTCGTCAGGCGAGCCCGAGCTGAAAAGGTAACACTCCAACATATCAAACTAGTTGCTCAGGTTCAAACCAAAAGTAGAAACAATTGACAGTTTACTAACTTTTAGCGTTAGAGGAGATTCCTCCACCATAACAACCCTCTCCAAAATCATGTTCAACAATATCGCTATACTCATCATCATCATCATCATCATCATCATCACCATCATCGTCATAAACAGCATCATTATTTAAACAAAAACATCATCATCAGTACCAGCAATACAATCGTTAAACTAATTCAGCCACGCCATCATCACCACCATAAGTATCTACCTCCTGCCCAGCATGACCTTCTAAGTAAAACTTCATCAACCAACTCGGTCTTCTTTATCTTCAATACCATTCTCCTCTCTTCTTTATCATCAACATCAGCGTCTTCTACATCTTTTTCATCCTCATCATCATCCTTTTTATCTTCCTATAAACAATATTTGCTTAAAAACTTATATATATATATATATATATATATATATATATATATATATATATATATGTATGTATATATATATATATATATATATATATATATATATATATATATACTTTCTTATCACCTGACATTTCTAAACAACATTGAAATAAACTAAAGACTAAGATTTTCCAACAATGCAACAGATCCATAGATTGGCATCTTTACTATTATTGAGAAAGACACGTACGTTTCTTTACAGTTACAAATGTCATTTTTATATTCTATTCTATTGATAGATGCATACATAAACAAATATTGCAATTGTAGATTTCTACTTAAAACCTGACAGAGTTTATGGAAAAATATTAAGAGCTTCAAATTTTCACTCAATAAATTTGAACGTTCAAAAATACATTCAAAAGACAGACAAGTATTAAAAATTTTAAACTTACTATGGTACACAATATACGGATGTTACCAGTGGAAAAAAATCCTTCATATTTACAACTTTTGAGCCAAAAAATAACCCTAAAAAACATCAATTCAAAACAAATTATAATGAAAATTTCTGATACATTTCTAAGCATTGCATAAACTTAGTTAACTATGAAAGTGTATAATTATTAATTTTACTACAAGAGTGCTAAGCCTGACATGACTTTGATAAAACATGTGAGTTATTGATTTTTCAAAACAAAACTCTCAAACAGAATGATTTGAATAAGTTTAAGTCCGTTAGGAAAATACAGAGGGCTTATATCGCTATGGAATCAAACTGTTGATTTTATAAAGTTATCTTTTTTCAGCTTCACTGACTACGGTATTTTTTCGTGGTGTTATATTTTAGCCCAGCCATTTTAAATTGATATGCATCGAATTAGACCTCCAAGGTTTACGAGTCTACAATATCCCTGTCAGCTTTACAACAGGTTTTTAAAATATTCATGTTAAGCTGCAAGATACATTAGCACTCAGCTCTTTACTCCTAGATTCTCTCTCTCCCTCTTTCTTTCTCTCAATTTCTCTCCCTTTCTCTCCAAGCTAAGCTTTCTTCATGGTCTCTTAACCAAACCCGCTTATTATAGATTCATACTCAGAGACTGCAGCACACATCTTTCATATCGTCGCTACACGTTCATTAGCAAACACTAACATTTTTTTTTAAATTACAATCCATGATGCTAACGTAGACAGGCCAGAATAATATTTACTACAATTGTTTAACCCAGATTAATTCCTCAGTTAAAACACTTTTTATCAGGCTGAAAACGATGTTAGTTCAAGTTATTTTGAGAAATGCAATGATTATAAAATAAGACAGATGTAAGACAAGTAAATATTTTAATGACAAATTGATATGTCTGACTACTGCGAAACAACTTTTGAGCATGCCTCACGTTTTGTTTGATCAATGGCGCCTCTTTGCTATGGAGTTCTATGAAAAAAAAACACGTATCGATTTTCATGTCGGTGACCCTGAAACACAGGTGTCTTGAGGATGCGAAAGTATGTTTGTTTTTTTGTTTTTGTTTTTTTTCTAAATCTCAATCCTTCAATTTATTAGAGTGACAGAAAACTGAACGCAACACAGATTTGTACCTAGTGTTGTAGCTGTAATATACAAAGATGTTGATCGACGCATTAATCAAAGCGCAAGTGTTGTTCACTTGACTAAAAATCCCAAACAAAAGTACTAAACTTCTGCCACGATCAAACTCTGGGTTGATGAGTCGAGTTGTCGATATTACTACGAACGATAACTGCGACATGATGAAGATAGAACACACCAAGACCACAGATTTGACAACCTGTAGGTCTTTGGATGACAAACCCTGGGCAGCTCCTTTATCTAACGCCTGGTGGGGAGGTAGGGGTAACTTAACGGCACAGCTTTGTCGTACCTTGGAAGACTGGTAGAGCTTGTAGCTGAGAACAATGACACAAGTTATCATCGTCACGTAGTTGAACCAGATCAAGAACCCCCGGTTTAAGATGTCGTTGATACGCGACATGGATTCTCTGTTCACGGTGGCCAGGTATAGAGCAGAAACATTAGTCTTTGGATCTGTTCTCCACGTAATTCTGAAGATTGTCAGCACAGGTAACCTTAGCGAAACAGCAAAAACAACCAAGAACAAAACCCATTTAATTGTTCTGGATTTCGTAAATACCAGCTTGAATTTGAGAGGCATGGCCACGCATGCGCAACGAATTACCCCAAGTGAAACTGCTATCAAAGCAGAGAGGTCATAGGCTGTGAATGCAGGCCAATAAAGAGGAAAAAATAGCAAAGACTTGTGGAAAGGCCATTCAGAGGGTCTAAATATTCCATCTATTACATAACAAGCCACTGTTGGCGTGATAAAAACGAGAAACACAAGGTCAGACAATGAAAGTGATATCAGTAAAATTATTACGTTATCTTTGGCACCGGCTTTAAGAAATACAATTATATTGGTAATGTTTGCAACAAAACCAAACAGTATTATAGGAGGCCAAGCGCAAGCCAATATTAAAGTTAACATCTGAAAAAAATTTTCAATGTAAAGCGCTTGACCGGCAAGATTGGGCGCTCGTGTAGAAAGAAAATCCAAAGAGTCCTTTAATGTAGAATTATCCATGGCATGCATGACTTGAAAAACTGTTTAACTATTTCAAGCGTTTTTTCCTGACTTTATTGTTGTGACCTCAATATCTTGATAACAGGAAAACAAAACTTTGTCTTCTCAGCCTAGCTATGTTTAACACCAGATGACCTTATATGCTTCAATACAGAGACAATCTGGTAACACAGGAAAAAAGATCTTATCTGTGTTATCCAGCAAAACTAAATTAAATTTAGTGTCGTATATATAACAGTAAAAAATGCGAATAAAATCGAAGCCTTGCCCAGTTTTCTTAGCTCACTACATTCCTTCTTTTATCTTACCTTATTTTTTACACATTTAATGATCCACGTCTTTTATTTCAATCCATCTCTTCTTATTTAATGTCAAAAGACCTTGTTATCAGTTGTGATTAAGAAGTAGATGACTACCTGCGTGAAAAATACACATAGGTTTACCTTTAAAAAATATTTATATTTAAAATCTTTCAGGCGGTGCACTCTCTGCAAACATAATTACTAGTCGAAGAAAGGTTGAAATTTAATTATCTGACACCATCATGTTTGATCAGACTGTCATGGACACAAGGATTATCTGGAAAGATCAAACATATCCAGTCTACTCATAATTATTTTCGTTCTATAGTTAACGAATAACAATGTTGATTTTTTTCAAAATTATTGGTTCCTGTCTTTTGTAACAAAGATAATCAAAAGTTAATACATCTAGGAAATCAGATAAAAAAACTTACCTTGCAACTTAAATCAAAAGCTAATAGTTGCTTGAAATGATCATCAACATCAACGCACTTTCTTGTATAACTATCTACAGTCTGGAGTTCAGATGAAGGAAGGAAGAGCGAGAGAGCGTGGGAGAAGGGGAAAAACAAGAAAGAGAGAAATGAATTCAGGCAAAGACAGAGATCTAGAGAGGAAAATGTAGAAAGTTAACAGATGGAAGAGAGAGAGAGAGAAAGAGAGAGAGAGAGAGGGAGGGAGAAAGAGAGAGAGAGAGAGAGAGAGAGAGAGAGAGAGAGAGAGAGAGAGAGAGAGAGAGAGAGAGAGAGAGAGAGAGAGAGAGAGAGAGAGAGAGAGAGACAGACAGGTTCAACAGCTTGATACTAACTATTATTTCAGCAATTTTATGGTTTTTGGTTGTTGTTTTTTTATTGGAAGATTCTTAATTTATCAGTCTTTTCAGTTAGAAACGAAATTCGTGAGATAAGTTAGAAAGTTGCTATAAGCTTCCTTCATTCTTACCCAAAATAGTGATTTGTGCTTTCGCCGCAAATGTTGGGACAACAAGTGAGAGACGAAAACATGGCTGCACAGTCTACGATCTAGGAACCATAAAAACTAAAATAGGGACGGCATGCCAGCAGGAAAAGGTAAATACCAAATTCACTTAATATATAGACTTCGTCACTGTTGCTGGTTTTGTATTGCAAATTATTTATTATAGTTGAGAAAAAATCGCCGATGTCATCCACTCCATTTAAAGCATACCCTAGAAAGTGTGAAATAATAATATAACAAACAGTAAAGGTCGAAATAAACTATCTTTATAGTCCTCACCAAAGTGCAGATAAGTAGGGTAAATCTAGATCTGATTTATACGTTTTTAGAACTTTTCTCTTGGCATAGACCCACTGAAAAGGTCGTGAAAATTTCATTTGTTTTTGTGAAGCAAAAATTAAAAAAAAATAGTCAACAGCCGATATAAAATCAGCCATTATTTTATAACAAACTATAGAAATTTAAAAAAAAATTCTTTTGTTTTTACTTCAGTTACTCAATAAAAAAATTCTATTTTGTAGAGAGTGCTCGACCTGTATCAGTTACAGAATATAGATGTACTAAGCAACATTTACAACTTAAAATCAATTTTTTCACAGCAGACTGAATGAGAAAGCCAAAACACAAAATTAAATACCAGAGATATTCTAGAAGTAGAAGAAGTACAGTACATTTTCCGCATTACCGCGTTAAATTTCTTTGGGTCTAAAAGTTTTATAATGAAATACAGCTGTGTAAATCTGTTTTGGCTGATCAATGTTTATAGGGTTTTGAAGATATATGATGCAGTTTTTAAAAATAGATTTTGACTGTGTTCTGTTTGTGATGTCGGAAAATATAAAATGCTTAAATTTATTCAGCCTGTTTTTCATTTACTTAGAATTAATGGTGTTTTACAATTTCTTATGATCACCCTTAAATCCTGCTGATTATCACACATCAAATTTGACACCAATCTTAAAAACGGTTTTAAAACCTGGAGAAAACCCACGTTTTGAAATTTGCGACTTTACACATGGAAAACTTTAAGACAAAAAAGAAAAACTAGAAACAGGAATGGCTTGATGCTAAATTAAACACTTTATTAAACTTTTCATTGATCTAGCAATGAGTGACTTATGAACGCAACTACTTGTGCACCTATGGAAATGTTACATTATAGAAAAAATCTTATAAAAAATATAATGGTGAATGCTGAGGGGGAATCGTCCAAACAGTCTTTTATTTGTGACCAAAGGCTAACGAGAGGTCACGTGACACGGTCCTCGGAGTATAACTTCACCTCCGCCATTTTACGTAAAAAATGCCGCTTCCATACTATTGCGCGTAGTGTACCTTAGTGAAGTTAAAGGAAAAAATAAAACGATCTGAATTTTTCAACGTAAACACAAACGAATCAATGGATAAATTACAGTCCACATCTGCTGTGTGGTCAAAAAATTAAACGAGGCGACAAAGAATTCTTCATTAGAGCTTAGTTTCTTTGTTTCTTTCCTAGATAGAGACTGCATCATGACCTCGATCAAACAAAACATTTTCTCTCTGTTTATTTTAAGAAGGACTCTAGGTCAAAGAGAGCATGTGAAAAGAACATCTGCGCAGAATTTTTAATTGTGAAGTGTGAATTGACATAACGCTTGTTAGACCCACTGTTGATTTTTTTACAACCGTTAAATGTGCTGGTTAAAAAATGAGAACAAAATAAATGAAAAAAACATTTGTATATATATATTCTCCTCTTTCTTCTTCTTCTTCTTCTTCTTCTTCTTCTTCTTCTTCTTCTTCTTCTTCTTCTTCTTCTTCTTCTTCTTCTTCTTCTTCTTCTTCTTCTTCTTCTTCTTCTTCTTCTTCTTCTTCTTCTTCTTCTTCTTCTTCTTCTTCTTCTTCTTCTTCTTCTTCTTCTTCTTCTTCTTCTTCTTCTTCTTCTTCTTCTTCTTCTTCTTCTTCTTCTTCTTCTTCTTCTTCTTCTTCTTCTTCTTCTTCTTCTTCTTCTTCTTCTTCTTCTTCTTCTTCTTCTTCTTCTTCTTCTTCTTCTTCTTCTTCTTCTTCTTCTTCCTCTAGATCGCTCTTCCTGTGCCCTAAAGGTGGCCCCCAATTCATTTCAATGGAATTTTTCTATGTTTGCGCCTGTGGTGTCATCTCTTTCTTCCACCTAACTAGCTTGGGATACGGGAATAAAATTTACAAGCACCAGATCTTTCATAAGCCTTGTTTTCTTATCATCCTTGCATTATACTAGAACTAGATCTATTAAGTTTAGGCGAAGATGGACTCATCTGCTGAGGAAGATTAATTTTTGTTATTTCTTTTTATTATATTTCAACGAAGACGCAAGGGAACTATAACTTATCTGGTGTAGGGATAACTTTGTTTTGCTAAACAGTGAGACAGAACGTTTTGTTTTCTATTGATTAATAAACATGACATATTATCTTTTTAATTATTCGAGGATGTCGTACCAAACTTAAAATCAGCCAAAGAAATCGATCTAATCCTTACCTTCAGTATGTTAGCTCTAGATCGAGGAAACCAGAAGAGGTACTAAGAAGCGCTAGCTGGAGAGAGCCGATTTCTTCTGAGCAAAAGCTAGTGCTGGTAAATCTAGAATCAGCATAGAACATACACGATACAAATAGTACGTGCTCACTCTCTGATTAACTACAAAAATGCAAATTAGACAGACGTCCGCTATCCTCAAGTCCGCAGTCCGTTACCTGCATGCTTCAGTGACGTCTGCGGGCACTTGAGACCATCTGTGTGCGGGTCCCAAATCTAGAATTTACTTTAAGATTTTTGACACCAATCACAAACGGTTGTGCATGAGACGAAAAATATTTCAATAGTAGAAATTGACTAGAAATCTGATTTCAAGTCCTATTTTTGTTTATAAAAAAAACCAATTCTTTTTCGTTTCAGTTTTCCTTCTGTAGATATCTTCGCCGCATCCACAAGGACTTTGTTTTCTCTGCAACGGTAGTAGTAGTAGTAGTAGTAGTAGTAGTAGTAGTAGTAGTAGTAGTAGTAGTAGTAGTAGTAGTAGTAGTAGTAGTAGTAGTAGTAGTAGTAGTAGTAGTAGTAGTAGTAGTAGTAGTAGTAATAGTAGTAGTAGTAGTAGTAGTAGTAGTAGTAGTAGTAGTAGTAGTAGTAGTAGTAGTAGTAGTAGTAGTAGTAGTAGTAGTAGTAGTAGTAGTAGTAGTAGTAGTAGTAGTAGTAGTAGTAGTAGTAGTAGTAGTAGTAGTAGTAGTAGTAGTAGTAGTAGTAGTAGTAGTGAAGGTAGACATTAAGCTGATGATGGGAAAAAACAGCACTAGCAGAAGAAGTGATGATGTTGACAGAAGACTGACCTCATTATGCTATAAGGGGAATCGACTAATTCTATAATTTCCAAGAATTTTCAAACGTATATAAGAAGACTGTGATTTCCGCAAAACGAGCATCATGGCGCACTGTCTTTCGGGAATTCATAGTTACGCATCTCTTTAAGCCTACATGACAATGTCTTTTTTTTAAAGGTATATAAATAAGTTTGGATTCTACATAATTAGAATTATCATTCATATTGTGCCAATAGCGCAGTTTTTTTCTTTCCTTGTTACAGGCTTTGCGTATTATCATTTTAACATGTAACAGATTCAATGTTTTATTTCCTATTCTATTTTATAATACTTTTTTATAAAAAATAATATTAATGCAAGGTACAGAAACAAACAACACATTTGCAAAAATTCATACACTCAAGAGAAAAGAAGACACAAAAACTTCAAACACTACAGACATTTTTTCTAAAACTTTATTTGAGATGCATCACTAGTTAAGAAAGGGAAATAGAACTGTTGACTGAATATCTTTCCCGCGCAGACAAATCATGTCAAGCACCTTATCTCTATCTCAATATATACTAAAATCAACCTTTTTGGCTATGTTATAAGTAAAATCCAAATACGAAGAGACTAACATGAGAAATCCATTTTTAACTGCGTCTAGTCCATTTTGAATCAAATTTCCTTTATCTCTTGTCTGAAATTAAAAAAAGAACACACTGTTTTAAAATCTGCAAGTGACAAATTTTTTTCAATGCTTTGATTGTGATTTTACAGGAATGTATTTTTCACCAAACTTTTCACTCGGGTCGTATTAAGAAGACGGTATTCTATTCTTAAAATTAATTTAGAACAATAATATATTTTATGATCTCATAAGTTTTAAAAAGAAGCGAATTGAGATCACAGTTTTTTACCCAAGAGTTCAATCGACGCCATAAAAGTTTGCCGATCGAAAAGATATTTGCCTTGTGTCACACACTTACAGGTTGGTAGCTCATACAGACACCGATTTCTATAATGCATTGGATATGTATATATATATATATATATATATATATATATATATATATATATATACATTTGTTTCACTGTCTATAAGCATTTCTTTTAATTTCACACTTAAGTTATCCTGATCTAACGTCAAAGTGGAAACGAGACCATAACATAACAAGAAATCCAGAGTCGGTTCGACGAAAATAATCCACCTTACTGCTATCTACAACGGAAAGAGGTGAGAGGAGAAAAACGAAAATAAAGAGAGAGAGAGAGAGAGAGAGAGAGAGAGAGAGAGAGAGAGAGAGAGAGAGAGAGAGAGAGAGAGAGAGAGAGAGAGAGAGAGAGAGAGAGAGAGAGAGAGAGAGAGAGAGAGAGAGAGAGAGAGAGAGAGAAAGAGAAGGAAAAACTATGACCTTATAGACATCGATGAACATTAAGTTTATAAATGTATTACCTGCCCCTGGGTAGGAGAAGCTAGAGATGTCGTCACAAAGCTAGCGATGCACATCACCGCGAAAAAGGCTGTCCAGTTGGCCATGGTGATTGATGGAGTGAGAAGATCTGGTCAGTTACAGATAGCTGGACCGCTCAGAATAGCTCGAAAATGGACATAGAAGAAGACCAATATATATATATATATATATATATATATATATATATATATATATATATATATATAGTTTGAAGATAAGGTGGAATAATTGATGAGAGTGCTCAACTGTGGGAGCAATACATAAATATAGAAGATCTTACCTCAGTCATACCCGAAGAGAGCGGAGGACCGGCGACAGCTTTGTCCTCCGCTTGAAACACAAGTGTAGTATGCATGGAAATTTAAGGTAAGATCTTCTATATTTATATATATATATATATATATATATATATATATATATATATATATATATAGTTTGAAGATAAGTTGGAATAATTGATAAGAGTGCTCAACTGTGGGAGCAATTTATAGATATAGAAGATCTTAGCTTAAATTCTCTGCATACTACACTTGTGTTTCAAGCGGAGGACAGAGGTGTCGCCTGTCCTCCGCTCTCTTCGATAATGACTGAGGTGTATATATATATATATATATATATATATATATATATATATATGTTAATGAAAAATATCCAAGTATATATGGTGTTGGGGATTGTTACAGAAATAGAAAGTAGAAATATTTAAACTATTCTATATAGTGAATCTTTACGCCTTGATAGAATCTTTACGCCTTGATAGTGAATCTTTACGCCTTGATAGAATCTTTACGCCTTTCGCCTTGATAATGAATCTTTACGCCTTGATAGTGAATCTTTACGCCTTGATAGTGAATCTTTACGCCTTGATAGTAAATCTTTACGCCTTGATAGAATCTTTACGCCTTGATAGTTAAGCCTGAGATGTTCCAACATTTTATGTTTGTTTGGAGATGACTTTGCATATTGTGCAAATAAATGAATTTTTTTTTTATATATTTCGATCAGAGTTTGACTTATTTAGATTACAGTGTTATAAAAGGATATTTCTTTACATCTAGAATACGTGGCTTTTTTCTTGAAATTCAGAATTTCAGAAAGAAAAATATTTTGATTTAACAACTATTTCTTTTTCTTTTGTAATTGCTGAGACTCATTTTTATTCACAGAAGTTTACGACAGAGCATGTGAAACTTTTATAAACAGACACTGATAGTCGGTTTGCTAAATGAGATAAAGAAGTCATTTAATTATCGCTTGAAACACGTGACGTCAGACAATTGCCTTTTTAACCACCCTATATATATACATGATACTAACTTTGACCAATTGTAGGAGCCAGCAGTGTTCCTTTCTTATTACATTCTCACATTCTTTTTTTTTTACTCTGTTTTTCTTTTCTCGATTATCTGTCAGTCTTTAGATCCTATACATCTCTCTGGTTATCTGTCGGTCTGTCTCTTTTAAATTCTATCCATCTCTCTGATTATCTGTCGGTCTGTCTCTTTTATATTCTATCCATCTCTCTGATTATCTGTCGGTCTGTCTCTTTTATATTCTATCCATCTCTCTGATTATCTGTCTGTTTTGTATCCTATCCATTTATTTCTCCGTCTGTTCCTAATCCGTCTCTCTGTCTTTTTTTTCCAATTCGCTGATTTTATGTCTTGTTTTCTATTTGTCTCCCTAGCTGTTTTTATCCGTCTCTCTGATTATCTGTTATTATCTTATAAGTCTGTCTATATATCTATATGTCTATTTTCTATCTGTCTCTCTCATTATCTCTCTGTTTATCTGTTTTAGACTCGTTCTCTCTTATTATCTGTCTGTCTTTTTTGTATCCTATCCATTTCTTTAATTATCTGTCCGTCTGCCTTCTTTCTGTCATATATCTCTCGCGGAGAATCTTTCTGTATGTCTGTCTTGTTGTTCTAAACGTGTCTCTAATCATATGAATGTCTGTGTGTCTTTATTCTAGCTGATCCGTCTCTCTGAATATCTGTTTGGCTGTCTGTTTACAATTCTCTCTGATCATTATTCTATCCTATCCGTCTGTATATTTTTTTTCTCTTTCTGTTTTCTATTCGTTTCTTTGACTATCTGTCTATCTGCCGATCAGGGTTTTTTCTCTATGTCATCTGTCTATCTGGATCAATGCCTTTTGATCTTGCCTTCTCGATTTATATTCCATTCTAATTAACATCTCTATGTCTTCTTTTCTTTCTCTCTTTCTTTTTTCTTTCTCTTCCTATTCCCTCTATCTCTCCTTTTTCCTCTGAACCCATCTCTCTCTCTCTCTCTCTCTCTCTTTCTCTTTCTCTCTCTCTCTTTCTTTCTTTCTCTCTCACGAAAATTTAAATTCAAAACTTACTCTACTGCATGTGTCTATTTCACCTACCTTTGATTCCTGTGATGCCGAAAGTCTTTCAGTGATGAAGCTCGATTATCAGTAGCTTATGTACATTTTGATGTGAAAAATAATTTAAAAAAAAATGTGTAGATTTTCTTGACAGTCTCTTAATCTACGATCGAGTAAAAAAAAGGCATTTTACCATGATTTTATCGAGTTCTATATAAG
Source organism: Elysia crispata (assembly GCA_033675545.1). Lineage (NCBI taxonomy): Eukaryota > Metazoa > Mollusca > Gastropoda > Plakobranchidae > Elysia > Elysia crispata. The sequence continues at coordinate 8,294 of JAWDGP010002659.1, read as the reverse complement.
TTCAACATAGAACTGGCTGAGCATTCTTGTGATAAGGAGCGATCTGTAAGGAAGATAAGAGTTAAACTTAAAAACCCCGCATCTATTCATTCCTTGCTGCTTTTATACAGGTAAATGGTGTTCTTAAAAAAATATACTTAATCATCATCGTAAACTTCCAAGGCCCTCTTTTATTTTCTTTTTTTTTTAGCCGTTACATATGAGAGGATTTTTAAACACACCAAATCCAGTTTTTCGAAACACCTTCTTTGTCTGTCTCACTTTCTCACTCTTACTCTCTCTCTCTCTCTCTCTCTCTCTCTCTCTCTCTCTCTCTCTCTCTCCCTCTCTCTTTGTCTTTCTTAGCTTCCGTTTCTTCTTCTTTTTTTTTCTCTCTTTTTCGCTCTCCTTCATAATTATTTGTTGTTCTTAGTTTCAATTCCCCTCCCCTCCCCTCTTTATTTGTCTGTCTGTCTGTCTGTCAGTCTCTTTCTCTCTCTCTGCCTGTCTGTCTGTCTATGTGCCTGTCAGTCTCTCTCTTTCTCTCTCTCTGCCTGCCTGTCTGTCTGTCAGTCTCTCTCTTTCTCTCTCTCTCTCTCTGCCTGACTGTCTATTTGTCTGTCAGTCTCTCTCTTTCTCTTTCTCTATCTCTCAGCCTGTCTGTCTGTCTGTCTGTCAGTCCCTCTCTTTTTCTTGCTCTGCCTGTCTGTCTGTCTCTCTCATCCAGTCCCTTTACCATTCCTCTCTTTTCTTTTTCCTTCTCATTGAGCCTAATTTTTTTAATTAGACTTCCTTTATTTATGTACTTTTGCTATTTATTCTACCTGGATTTGTTATGTCTCGTTATATGTTAACTCACATATCTCTAAGTGTACACCTAAGTCAGCTCTTTCCAATTTTTATTCCTCTCTTTCTGTCTCTGTCTTTGACTCAGACTTTGTCTATTTCTCTTTCTAATAGTGTAAAAAGTAAAGTCAGCTATAGTGAAATAATATTGGTCTTTTTGTAGGCCTCTCTAACGTAGGGAAAAGCTATGCATTTACATAAAAAGAAATCGACAAATTCTGTACTTTCTAAATGTGTTTTTACTTTTTCAATGTTTATTAAAAAGCTGCGAATTTTCACATTAAGTGCATAAAAGTGCACCGCCTTGAAGGAATTCTTAGCCGCGCAGTTATTTAAATCTTCAGGATAATGAATAAACAATCTGTAAACAAAAATTTGGATTTTACTCAATTAGTTAACTAATTCCTATTCATAATTTTCACTATGCTCCTAGTTGATTTACAGAGAAAACAATTGTTGCAAAAATTTTTTATCCAATTGCCAAGAACAATCGAAGTCTTCCTGAGATTCTGACTGTTATTGAGTTTTTTTGTTTTGTAACCTTTTTTTCCACGAAACTTGATCTAGATTTTCTTTGTATTTAAGATTTCAACAATATTAGCAGCGATTTTTTATATTTAATTAAAAAAAAAAAACCCGATAAAGGAGTCGATGCGTCTCTTTTTCTTCTTATCCTTTTAACTACATATACAGGCAAAGCAACCACCCACCATCCATAATCAAGAACTTACCAAAAGAATAGAGAAACAACTCTTGGGCAATTCCTCCAACGCCAAGATATTTAGCGAAGCAGCGAAGATTTGCAACAAAGCCTTAAAAGAAAACGGTCTCAAGGAGAGGGAAAATTCCACCTAAAACAATGAGTACCAGAACAGTTGCAGAACAGATACAACAGAAAATACGGGCGATAAATCAAACGACACAAAAAGGAAGATTACGAAAAAGACATAATTTGGTTCAACCCCACCCCCACACACACACAGAATAAAACATGAGCGTCACTTCCAACATTGGTAAAAAAAAATATTACCGCTCCCTAATAGATGTTTCCCCAATAACAACAAGGTCGAAATCATAAATAAAAACAGTATGAAATTAAGCCATAGCTGCATGAGCAATGTAAAAGAAGTAATAAACAGTCAAAACCGGGAAATCCTCAACGCAGACAACGATTAAAAGACCATCCAAAAACATTGAAACTGCACAAATAAAAGTATGTGCCCTTTAAAATAAAAATGTTTTAAAAATAGCGCACTTTAGCAAGCCACCGTTGAGCAAAAAATCACAAAAATTATAGAAAACTACGCAAGAATTACGGAAAACGATTTTGAAAGTAGGTATAACCACCACACGTGGTGGTTTATGGATCAGTCTAGATCACAAGCGATCTGAAACGACCCTTAGCGGACATGTATGGAAATTAAAGCAATTCAAGACAGATTTAATGTTCTTGTGGAAACTTGTTTGCAAAGCGAGGTCTTACTCAACAGCAACAACAACAACAACAACAACAACAACAACAACAACAACAACAACAACAACAACAACAACAACAACAACAACGACAAAATGTAATCTGTGCATAGCTGAAAAGTTCTTCATTCTTTCTGAAAACCCAAGCTTAAACAAAAGAAATGAGTTGTTCTCCCAATGTCGACACTACATTTGCTGGAGAATGCAAACCGAAAATAATACTATTCACCTGAAGAGATGAAAATCATCGAAACACTTGTGTAGCAAATACCAGTAAGTGACATGGATTTTTCTTGATTTAAATATATATATATATATATATATATATATATATATATATATATATATATATATATATATATATATATATATATATGTGTGTGTGTATATATATATATATATATAATTTTTTCACAGGATTAAATCTTTGCTTGGATATTGCTGTGATGAAGACGTCTCAACTAGATTGTTACAATGTTTATGTTTTATATTAATTTAGAGGTTTTTCAATTTCTAATTTCAGCTGAGGTAAGTTTTCTGTCGTAAGCAACTCGATGTAGAAGTGTTTTCACTAGATCACTGCACAAGGCACCACTGTTTGATAAATAAAATTGTTTCATATGAAGATTTGGATTCCAAATCAAAACAGATTCACTCTGTTGTAAACTGCTGAAGATCAAAGAAATATTCGGATTCAAATGCAAAATAACTTGAAATATAAAGAGAAAAGACTGGTAAACAAAATATTTAACAGCAAATAAAGCTGTAGGTAAGTATAGGAAGTTTCCCATATAAAACAACTAATTTACAAGAAACAAGAAGCAAAAAGTTTAACATTCTCACCGTTAATACTTTAATAAATGCAATATGATAAAAAAAATTCTTTTCTAGTATAAAAACGAGAGGAATAAATTCTTAACATGAAATTGTGAAGAGATCAGAAATATATAGATAGGAAAAGGTCGGCAGCCCAAAACGTTGCATTAAAAAATTGTACAAGAAATAGGTCTAAATGTTGAGAAATTATTTGCGCGTTAAAAAATCAAAGGTTTATCTTATTTTCTTGAAACCTTTACCAACTACTATTTCTTTCTCATCCCACGATGAAGTAGAGTAGTAAAGCAGTTGTTACGATGCGACACATAACTCGAGCAAATAAACGAGAAACTACATGAAAAAAGCCTCAGGCTCTACAGTTTAAAGTCTTCATGGAAACCATAACAACCAGTAGTAAATCACACCAGACTGGTCTAGTCATCAAACGTAAGGAGTTTTTTGTACCAATAAGAAAGGATTCCTACAGGCCTTTTAGCTGATAATTTTTTCTTCCATGGCTTAGTCTACTTTATAGATTGTTGAACATTAGAAGAGATAAAAAATAAAAAAGACTAGAAATTTTCTTATATCAAGTTTTGGATAAGAAAATTGACTTTTGACAGAAAAGATATAAAAATAAACAGACTTTTTATGCCGTATCACTTTACCCTGTTTCGTTCAATCTGGCTAAACCCAGTTATATTTGCAAAAACAAAAAAAAGATTCTTACAGTCTCTACAGTTTAAATTTGCCATCTTACCACTAAAACAGTGAGAAAGATGTTTTGGTTTTCTTTAACTCTCTGTATCTTCGCCATCTGCCCTAATCATGTGCAATATTTGCCCAACCTGTTACCTGCCCGCCTTCTCTTGATAAACTAGACCGAGTGCCTTCCTTTTCTTTGAAAATTACGAAATCCTTATCTTATTAATTTAGATCTGTTGCCTTTCTTAAATATTCTAGGGTAGGTGCAAGTACTTCCTACGTATCAAAAATGGAGAAAAATGTATTTTTCAGAATCATCTACATAATTGTCTATGTTTTTTTTTTGTCTTTTTTTTTTGTTGTTGTTGTTTTTTTTTTTGTTTTTTTTTTTTTTGCATCACAGTTCTGATGTAAAGTAGGTGTGAGTATAAATGTACATGTTGAGCATCATCGAGTTTTCATAATTATGCACCTATTGTCTCCCTTCCTGTTTCTACTAAAAAAATGTTCCAGTGTAGGGTGTGCGTAGTTGATTTTACAATTTTCTATAACTAATAAAAAATCTTAATCATGTTGACGTTATCAACCTATCGTCTCCCTACCTCTTTCATACTAGACAGTTCAAGTGTGGGGTAGTTGTAGGTGAATCCCGTTGACTCTATCCTGGTTCCATCAATGTTTAGATGTTTGTTGTTGAGAAGCCCCTGGAAAGGAGGAAGAAAAAAAATATTCAAATATCCTGAACGTATGTTTGCCTTCTAGTCTTTGTTAGATATTTGTTAACAACAAAAATGTATGGATGAGAACACGCTGGTCCAGACTCTTCCAATACATTGCTCTAATTGTAAGTTACCTCAGGTACATCAAGAACAACTTGATCAGAGCTGGATCCCATTAAAAATAAGAATTGGTAACTTGATGACTTCTTTTATTCAAGTATGTGAGGCATCCAGGGCTAATTAGGCATACGGTGCTCAAAACTATTTTCGTGAACAAGATCAGTAACTTGATGGCCTATTTTATAGAATATCAGCTTTAAATAAAGAAAAACAGAAAGTCTTCTTATATATATATAGCACCAAAGACACAGAAAACCAAAATACTAAAGCTAGGATAGAGAAATGAAACTATTTAACAGGGGAGCTTAATACTTTTTTCTTTCTTTTCCAAGATAAGTTCCTAGGGAGGTGGTGGGGTGTGGGTTTGGTTGGAAGCAGAGACATGTTATGTTTAGGAGATAGCTTAGGCTTAGCTCAACCAATCATAGAGTAGTGCTTGCTGAGGGCTATGGCCCCACCTGCATCCTCTGTCTGATGTATCTGTAAATTGAGCCGATGATGATGCGGGGAGCTATGGTAATAAAGACATCAGAGAGGCAAAAAGGATAAATAGATCAGAAATCATAGTATCATCACATACTAAACTAATTATAAGCTCCATTAGTGACGACCAACATATATGCTTGAATAACTTTGACCTTTGACTGATGATAAGACAATCTCAGATTAGTTGCGTTCATCAAACAAACCTGCGTCAGACAGGGATAGGCTTAAAAGATAAGACTACAGACTCATCCACGCACAATGATCTCACTCTGTAATCTACAAAGAAAAACAAAATATGCTATAAAGATGAGAATGTGTCACACTGATATAAAGATGTAGAAATATAAATGTCTCTGTTTTGTAGTGTGATATTTAAGAAAAAAAACTGCAGCAGTATTAAATACCTACTTCAAGTGCAGCAGCAGTATTGTGCACAATGCTTGAGTAAGAAATAATTTTGAGAAAAGTCTTTTGAATTTCCCCCAAGAGGGATGAATAAGTTAATCTTATCTTATCTTACCTCTTACTTTCAATAAAGAAAAAAGTAAAGTTGATGATACACTATTTGATTGAAAATCGAATTAGGTTTATCACATGTCAACGTTAGACTAAGTTGGCCAATTCTGAATTTAAGAATGAAAAAAGAAAAAGCTTGGATAAAAATTCAAACATTAAAAATAGCAATTTGAACACAGCACAGGCTTAGACTAACAATTTCAAATGACAAAAGCCGTCATTACTTACTGAGCCCGTTTATACCCCCAAGTCCATAGACTATGGTCGGACGAACAATAACATACGAGGGCAGGCTGATAATTAAGTTCCGTTTGCTAATAACTAGGTCAATTTTCGTCACATCGACCTAAAATTTCATAAATATACTCACAAACCATTTTTCTAGATTTAACTATAACAACAAGTTTGTGTGACGTCATCCGTGCTCATAATGCAGTGACGCGCAACACATGATGTGGTAGCCATGTTTATGAGACAATGGCGACTTCCAATGACCTTCTCATCAAACAGCGCTCTGTTATCGAGTTTTTGGCAGCTGAGGGATGTTCTGCTGCAAACATTCATGCAAGAATGAAGACAGTTTATGGTGAAATGTGCATTTCAGACTGTGCAGTTCGCAAATGGGTGAGAATTTTTAAAGGGGAAGACCCCAGAGAGACAATTCTGCGTGATCGAAAGCGTTCGGGTAGGCCCCTTTCCGCATCGGACACGGCTCATCGAGAGAAAGTTGACTGCATGATTAGAGCTAATCGAAGGGTCAAACAAAAAGGAAATTGCAGATGAAGTAGGCATTTCGAAAGAACGAGTGCACCATATCGCCACAACTGTACTGGGTTACCGAAAAGTCTCTGCCCGTTGGGTCTCAAGACAGCTCACTGTAGAGATGAAAGCGCAGAGAAAGGACACGTGTACTCAACTCTTAGAGCGTTACAATGCAGAAGGAGAAGCATTTCTGCAACGCATTGTGACTGGAGACGAATCCTGGGTCCACCACTACGATCCAGAATGTAAAGCCCAATCGATGGAGTATAGGCACAAAACTTCTCCAAGTCCAAGGAAGTTCAAGGTTGTTGCCTCTGCAAGAAAGGTCTTGTTCACCGTTTTCTGGGACATGGAGGGAGTGGTCCACATGGAATTTCTGGAGCAAGGGCAAACTGTGAACTCTGAGCGATATATTTCAACACTCCGAGCTCTCAAACTCCGACTCAGACCTATTCGGCGTGATAAGGACTCAATCCTGCAACACGACAATGCGCGCCCGCACACCAGTGGCCAAACTCAGGACGCCTTAAGGCAGCTGGAACTTACGACCCTACCTCACCCTGCATACAGCCCCGATCTTGCCCCCTCTGACTATTATTTGTTTCCCCAACTCAAGAAGTACCTGAAGGGCCATCACTATGACAATGATGAGGAAGTTATCGCAGATGTTCGCAGATGGTGCCGTGGACAGCCGTCTGAATTCTTCGCTGACGGCGTGAGCCAACTAGTGAAACGTTGGAGGCGGTGTGTTGATCGCGACGGTGACTACATCGAAAAATAGAGTGCTAAGTATGTAGCTGAGATATTAAGCTTTCGTTTGACGTATTGTTTATGTATATGCTGTGAAAAATTAAAAAGTTATGATTAAACGGAATTTAATTATCAGCCTGCCCTCGTAGTTCAGGTCAGACTAAACATTTCAAGTGACGAAAGCCGCCATTACTTACTGAGCCCGTTTCTACCACCAAGTCCATAGACTATGGTCGGACGAACAATAACATAGTTCAGGTCAGACTAAACATTTCAAGTGACGAAAGCCGCCATTACTTACTGAGCCCGTTTCTACCACCAAGTCCATAGACTATGGTCGGACGAACAATAACATAGTTCAGGTCAGACTAAACATTTCAAGTGACAAAAGCCGCCATTACTTACTGAGCCCGTTTATATCCCCAAGTCCATAGACTATGGTCGGACGAACAATAACATAGTTCAGGTCAGACTAAACATTTCAAGTGACGAAAGCCGTTATTACTTACTGAGCCCGTTTATATCCCCAAGTCCATAGACTATGGTCGGACGAACAATAACATAGTTCAGGTCAGACTAAACATTTCAAGTGACAAAAGCCGTCGTTACTTACTGAGCCCGTTTCTATCATCAAGTCCATAGACTATGGCCGGACGAACAATAAAATAGTTCAGGTCAGACCCAAAATTTGCCAGATTTTTCTTCCCCTTCAGCTTATGCTCTTCCAGTTTGGTTCATGAATCCAGGTGCGATTCTTCTACAGCCAGATTCTATATCTCAATAATTGAAACCTTTTGATTGCAGAATTTTAACTACAGTTAATTACAGTTGTCCGTTTTATTTTATAGTGTTCAGGTTAAAACATTGTTTCCAGCACGGTCACATGGAAAATATTAAATACATTGAGATTTTCGACTAAAGCAACAGTTTTGGCATACTAGTTCTTGAGATAGTTTTACAGTATTTAAATGATTTTATTCTTCTAAAAGAAGCAACGCATTCATATCCACCGGACCTTCTTTGTAGGTATAAGTCAGTAGGTGAGTTGAAGCTCTCATCTTTTCAATTCAACTACGCCCTATGGCAATTTAAATTATGAACTACAAAATTGAAATGAGAGTC
>JAWDGP010002658.1:0-71200 GCA_033675545.1 Elysia crispata | reverse complement strand
GTGTCACCAAGCCCAACTAAAAGCTCGAACGTAAAAAAAAAATCTTTCGATTTAATTTAAATTCATTCTTCAAGACATGTGAAAATTCTCTGCCTTGACGTAAATCCATCCTTGGTGCATTTCACAGCCATAGTTCTGCATATCAAATACATTGAGCTGACAAAAAAAGTATGAAACATAAAAATTATAAGGATTTATTGCATAATTCATGCGATAACGTTTGAATAAATCACAAGGAGTTCATTTTGTGAAAATAAGCAAACAAGAAAAAATATTGCAATTTTTATTTCAAAGATAACTCAATGTTCATCATTTCTTTACTTAAATCATTTATTTACATCTTTCTCTCTCTAAGCCTATCTTCTTACAACCTTTCAAAGAACTAAGCCTGGTGACTTGAAATCATGATGCAATATTGCCTATTTTTACAAAACAATAATAATAATAATAATAATAATAATAATAATAATAATAATAATAATAATAATAATAATAATAATAATAATAATAATAACAAAACTACTACTACTACTACTACTACTACTACTACTACTACTACTACTACTACTACTACTACTACTACTACTACTGCTGCTGCTGCTGCTGCTGCTGCTGCTGCTGCTGCTGCTGCTGCTGCTACTACTACTACTACTACTACTACTACTACTAATAATAATAATAATAATAATAATAATAATAATAATAATAATAATAATAATAATAATAATAATAATAATAATAATGAGGAGGAGGAGGAGGAGAGGAAGAAGAAGAAGAAATTTATCTGATGATCTGAGATTTAGCTGATAATTAATTATAAATTTTAATTTTATACATGTCTGCTATGTCAAGCGAAACGTTATCAGTCTTTCAAATTTGACTGTAACAGTGATGCGGGTAACAAACGTCCAACGGATTCGGATAAAAGCCATGATGATGTGTATTTTTTTTTTAATTCAATAACAATTATCACTTCCTTTTATTGGGTGCTCTTAAATTGTCGAAAATGGTCTGTTTCATTTGTGAATAGACTTCGGAATGTAAAAAAAAAATATCATCATATTGCAGTTTAGGATTTATAGGTCAATAGGTTTTCAAATTTCACACTATAATACTTTCAACCTGCCCGGCATACTTTTTCGACATCTTTAATATCAATTTGCCTCAAACAAAACATTCAACTAAAATGATAAGACACTCTAGGTATTCTCTACATGGGTACATGTTCCTGTCTAAACACCAAGTCACCACCCCATATGGAATGCGATTTCACAAAGAGATATGTACCTTTGTTTCGTTAGTTTTGTTCAACAATCAAATATCTAAGATGAACTAAATGATATCGTTGTAAATGTTTTCGCATGTATTCATTTTATATTTTCCTTTATTTTTTTAATTTAAATTTCATACCGATTCTTGCAGACTCGCTTGGTGCTCTAATGACGACTAAAAGTATAGTTCATGAATTCCAACTAGGTAGCAAAACTCTTTTTGTAATCGCATTTCCTAAAAGTCCATATTGTATCACTCTTTTGAATGATAATAGCTAATTTTGTTCTTTTATAATTTATTTGAAGGTAATTCTAAACCCTTATTTAAGTTATTATCATATTACAAATTTCCCCAAAAATGCCGAGAGATGCAATGCTTTGCAGGAGCAGATGCTCATGTAATATGGGGCGTTAAAAGGAATTCATCAATAACTTGCGGTTTTAGTAAACAATGATTTATTCTTATTTTAACACGTTTCGTTTGGATACAATATCTGGGGGGTCATTACGTACGCTCTTTTGGATTATCTCTAATGTATCCGTCAAACGGCATCCTCCCAAATCACAACATTTCCCACGTGCAATCCATTGCGAAAGCGAAAGTAGACTTAGTAGCGAAATCTGAAGGTTTATAATCATATTTGTAGTTGAAAAAACTGCAGATTGGATCCAGTTTAACTGTTGGTTTTGATCTAAATCTCGATCCAGGGACAATATAGATAGTTGAGTGACGATTGAGCCTGTGGCTGTAATTCTGAATAGTGAATATCAACCGGTAAGATGGTATTTTGGTAGAATTAGCGGTAGGCTCGGACCTAAATTTAGATTTCCATAATAGATCTACTGAGGTCTGAATCTTAACTCATTGACATCAGAATAAATTTGGCTTCCAATCAGAATTAATTTCGGCTTCTACAGAGATTTTGCATGGGGGTTGTTACAACTGCCGATTTATGTGACATTCATAATAAAATATGCATAGTGTTATATATCAAAGTAAAGCAATTGATTGAACAGAGAAGAAAAATATCCCATTCAAGGTTTCATAAGTTGTATCATCTCTTTGTAGGTTCAGATCTTGATTGGGGAACGCCCACTCATCCTCAGAATCAGATTTTGAGATAGATCAATCAAGATAGCTATAGATGTAGGCCTAGATCTAGTTTGATCACTTTCATAATCTCGTTTTTTCATAATCATATCTTTCAAAGATTGAAAAAAATCTATAACTTCTTCAGCAGTCAAGCGTCTGGGAGATCTATTATTGACATTGGATCTAGAGTTAGGAGGTGTGGGCTCCAACGCGAGACTTTTATATATTCTTCTTTGAAACAACAAACTTGCACTGTATATGTTGGAATAACCGCCAACGTTTACAATATTGGACTGGTAGAACTCTCTACCAAAAGGAAACACCAAATAGTAAAGGATAAACAAGCATAAAATGATTTTATCACGTTAGAAACGGTTCAACTCAAAAACTGCGTTGCTCTGTGGTTTGAGTACGGCTGAGCTACGCAGGCAGCATAGTTATGATTTCATTGAGTTAACTCTTAGTATACGGAGGCAAAATCCATGTTTTTACGGAGCTGATTTTGGGTCCAACTTTGGTGATACTTTTTGCACCATAACTTTGTTAAAGATTATCCAACTCTCACAAAACACATATATCAAAATAAAAGGCTTGAAGAGGGCTTTACAGTCATCATAAAATCATTAATTTTTATTTGGTACGCAAATTTGTTTTTATATTTGTATCTCACTTCATGCAAGTGCATGTCTAGATCTAGATTTAGATCTAGACCTTTCATAATCATTTTTTACCTTCATCTGTGTCTGAATTAGAACTAATTCAAGAACTAGAGTTGGATTCATTACAATCTATCCATTTTCTGATTGTTTTTTTTTGCTGCAGAGCTTGTATAGACTAGAGCTGCGGCCTATTCTCAGTGTTTATTAGGATTAGATGTTCTCAACAACAGGCTAGCAACTTTATTAACAATACAAAAGAAAAAAGGCAAAAAACGACTAATTCTTCCCTCAATGCTGAAAAAAGCTCCAAACTGTAAGCCAATGATGTCATTATCCGGTTTCTACAACTTGCGTTGGTTTTTATTGAATAAGGATTGGATTAGAATATGTTGGTGTGGCGAGCAGTAAAGATGTTACTTTTCACCCGCCACACAGTGGTCTTTTAATCATAGCAGGACATATCATTGCTAAAGGAGTACATTTCGTCTTGACTTCTGTGACTCTCATCTTGGAATGCAAATACTAGCCTACTTTTTAATCAGACTTATCCCTTGGAAATGGGATGTAATAAACAGATCTCACCTCGTCCTAAGTTACTATATCTAAGTACTAAGCGAGTTCGCCTCTAGATCTAGATTTAGATACTCTTAGATTAAGTGCATCCCTTCCCTCACATCAGCTCATTATGATGGTTAAAATGGCGGTTTCATATGAAAGCAGACTGGAACTGGAAGAGGCTCACATCTACAAAAGAGAAAAATTCCCCTTTGAATACTTGATTAGCCATCATTGTCTAGTGCTTTGAAATTTTTTTAGGTAGAATAGTTAAATTTATCTGAACTGAAATAGTTGAATTTATCAAACTGGCACGCTGCCCTGTGGCAGTCACCTTACTGTATCAAATACTACCATGCATCATACTTCTACAAAAAGTCTCATAGCAAATTGAGCTCAAAATTCCAAATATTTTTGCAGAATTTTAAAAATGAATGATAAGGTGTATATATATATAGAGATAGATAGATAGATAGTTTGAAGATAAGTTTGAATAATTGATAAGAGTGCTCAACTGTGGGAGCTTGAAGCACCAGTGTCGTATGAAGAGAATTTAAGATAAGATATATATATAGTCCTGCAAATTTAGAGAGACAGACAGACAGAGTGGCCACCTCATCACAAGTTAGCAAGCCAGACAATGCAAGCCTTTAAACCCCAAAGTCAGTCCTGAGTACAGAGGTTTTAGAATTTTGAGAACATAATACGGAAACACCTCACTCTAAATATGTTCTGAAATAAAATATAAATGCAATAGAATTTTTAAAAGCTTGATCATTTGTGTAGGAAAGGTCTCATATGATTATATAATACAAGGTAACATTAAGCTGAGCAACTGCTGTAGTAAACTGTCGACAGCTGACAGAGAAGCTGACCTTGATGAGATAACTTGTGTTGTGACTATGAGTTTAGCCTACCTGTCTTTCGAAATTGTCGTAGATCTTGTGTCACATTATAAGCTTATAAGCTTGGAAAATCGTTTTAGCCATGAGGCATACATATTTATTATTGTCATTGCTTGTTAATGAAACTTTGTGTGACCACTGACTAGTATTGGTGCGCTGGATGTGCTGTTTGCCTTTGTTGTGATCTTCTCATTCTAGTTAACAGGCTACTCAGGGAGGCTTTGCTGTAAAATTCAATTTTGGGAGCTTAGTGATGTTCAGATGCACTGATGCTCTCTGAGTGGCAGGGTGTTAATATGCATTTTTATGCCAAGGGTTGAATGTTGATAGAAGAATATTGAAGAGGGGTGGAAAAGAATGAACTTGTAAGGGTTAGTTGTTGTTTTTTTTGTTGGATTTTTTTTTATTGTTTTTTGGGTTTTGTTTTTTTTTGAGTAGGCTTCTCTTTGTCTTTGAACTTGCCACTGAGAGAGAATAAATTTTATACAACAAAATGGAATTTACATGCTCAATTCAAAAAGTTTATTTTGATTCTGAAATATTAGAAAAAATCAATGGTTCCTACAAATACCTGATCGAAAAGATTTTATTGTTTTTCGTTTTTTTTTATTGACACCTGTACTGATTATAAATTGTTTGAACTTTGTTTGCAAAAGGCTAACAAGAGGCAGATGTAGGTTGTAATTAAATTTGTTCTTGAATTGAAATTTTTACGAAGTCGTTGAAGCTGTTTGTTTGTTTGGTTGTTTTTTTTTGTAAATTGGTAGAGAGCAGATTGAATTGATTAAGTGTTCACAGTCAGAACCAAAACATGTTTAACTCTGAGCACTTAGGTATCAAACTAAAGGGTAGAAGACGGGAAATAAGGTGAATTCTCTAATAAAAAAAAAAACCTTTTGACCATCCCCACATTTTCTTCCTATGTTAATAAAATTGTTCTATAACGAGTGAAAAGTAAAAGTAAAAGTCCCAGAACTCATTTCGAACATAGGGGAACCAAGAAAGTAGGGTCTGCTTTTTTTCTGCATACCACATTGTGAGGTAGTTTTTCATTGCTTTCCTCACCTCCTTTTACTTTCGTCAAGTCTAGAGGGACCTAGCTACCCATTTAGTGCTGGGTGGACACAAGGGAGCTGAAAAAACTTTTGGCCCGGAGTGATTTGAACTCGGGACCTCTGGCTTGGTAGCCAAGTGCCCTACTGATTTGGCCTTCGCTCACCCTATGATAGGTGTATAGATCATAAAAGTACTGCTATATTAGAAAAAGTTGGATTATTCGAGACATGACATTTCAACCCTATGCACTTTAAATTTCCAGATCTTTTTACCCATTTGACTCTTAAGAAACCAAATCCAATATATAATTTCCCGTCCAGAATTAAAATGAGTGAACAAGTTCTACTCATTGGGAGTGGAGGAAGAGAGCATGCGTTAGCCTGGAAGCTGTCACAGTCACCGCTGGTCAGCAAAATCTTTGTGGCTCCAGGGAATGCTGGGACAGCAAGCGGGGATTCTAAAGTCTCAAACGTTGGTAAGGAGAGAATTATAACTGTAAGTAATCTAGACTTTCCCTTAATTTGTATAATTATATATCTTAGTACCACCAACACTAAGAAGGAAAAGTGAGATGAAATATCAATAACAAAACGTTATGGCGGCAGCAACAAGTGGTTAAAAAAAAAAAGTTTAAAAAATTGCCAATCATAATAGAACTTATTTTTCAGTCAATCTTGTCATAATGAGTTTACTGTAAACCTATTTCACCTAGCACTGGATGTGAAAGATTTTGAATCGATTGCCAAGTGGTGTACAGAGAACTCCATTACCTTTGTTGTTGTCGGTCCTGAGGATCCTCTTGCCGCAGGCATTGCTGATCATCTGGCAAGAAATGCCGGTAGGTTACCATTAGTCCTTTGAGTTTCAAGCTTTCAAAAGTTTCCACCCAGGAATGCCAATTTTTGAAAATGGCACATTACATGCCAACGCTAATTTTTACTTCTCAATTTTATTAATTTGTGGCGATAAATGATTTGGAGGAATGTGAGTAAGGCCATCTGATAAAACCTATAGAGATGGATGTAAAGAGGTAACTTAAAAAAAAACCTGCAAAGAAAGAATGTAAACAGCAGTGACAACATTATGTGTTTACACAGCTACAGAAATATGAGATAAATTTGGCAGACAATAATTATGCAATGAGTCACGTTTTTTTCTTTTTCAATATAATGCTCAATATTTTATTATAAATATGCAGAATCAAACATCAAATGAGATTTCTTTAAGTATGGATTGGCTCTTCAAAAGAGAGCACAAAGTTGATTAAGCAGCAATCGCATCATTATTTTATAATCAAATTATTTCTTTTAAAGCTTTTAGCAGTCTTTGTGGATTGTGATTTTTGTGCTCTAGATAATTATTTTATGTTCACTGCTACTATTATTTATAACTTATTGTCAATAATAATAATAATGATGATGAATATCGTTTCCCTGAAGCATATCTGCTAACCCAAGGAGAACAGCAGGTTATCATATTTCTGTTTATTCTTTTTCCACAAATATTAATTTACAAATATGATAGTGGCATTGGCCTTCAATCGGTGTAAACCAAACCTTATTAAAGTTCATTTTTAAAAAGGTATGGCTTTGGTTTTGTCATATCTGAGCAGCTGCATAAGCAGTTTGTATGCATGCCCAGAAAACTTATTTGTGTGTTAATTAAAAAACATATTTTTTCAGCTGTACCAGTGTTCGGACCCAGTGGCCAAGCAGCACAGATTGAGGCTGACAAATCCTTTTCAAAACATTTCATGGTCCGTCACAATATCCCCACAGCCAGGTTTGAAACCTTCAAGGATCCAGATCAAGCATGCAAATACATAAGAGAGTAAGTCTAGCAAGTTGGTTATGATCCATCAAAGATTCTGTGCTCTCAAAACACTATTCAGTTTTAGTAATTCCAAATTAAAAAGATAATTATGAAGTCTAGTGCTTACTTGATAGATGTCCACCTTTCTCTTTGCCATGATTACTTAATAAAGTTTCAGTTTATGGACTTGTAAAAGCTAGAGTAACTATCAGGTTCTCTTTCAAGACTTTGAGGTAAAACTTAGCTTCTCCAATTTCTTCTTAAAGATTTTTTTTTTGGGATTTTAGCCCAGCCAAGTTAAGTCAACTAGATCAATTTTATATTAAAGTGAACAAAAGCACTACTGGTCAATCTCTTTTCAGATTATTAATTATCTGTTCTTTCTTTTGCCATATTTTTTCTGTTGTTCACCATTTATTGCTTTACAAAAACGTTAATAAGGAAACCTTTTGAGTTTTTGCTTTAGCTTGTTTCTGTTTCTTATTATTTTTCACCTTAAACGTAGTGGCTGAATCAGCTTTGACAATGTTTTCTGGTTTCTTTTTGCCTGTTTTTTTTTTTTTCTCAGATCTGTTTTTATCCCAAATGGTTCACCTTTTCCAAATAATGTCTATATGGCATAAACTCAAGATTTGAGTAGAAACATGCTAAACAAAAGCATTTTTTTAAGTTAACTAACTTCTGAGGCTGCTCAAAAAAAAAGCCAGAATGGGTTATTTGGTACTCACAATTTGAGTTTACAATACTCCACTGCAATCTTATTTTATTTTTTTTACAAATAAAGTTTATAGCAAGGCATGCTCTCTTCTCACAGGGCTGATCACAAAGCTTTGGTGGTGAAGGCCAGTGGACTTGCTGCAGGGAAAGGTGTTGTGGTTGCTGCTTCAGCTCAAGAAGCTTGTGAAGCTGTGAAATCAATGATGACAGAGAAAGCTTTTGGCGCTGCTGGCGAGACAGTCGTGGTGGAAGAGCTTCTGGAAGGACCAGAAGTATCGGTGAGTGTCTGATGTGGTGATAGATGAATCAAACTCAGATTTTTAAGATTTATTAAGCTGCATTGAGATTTGTGTCAGTGAGATGTGGTCTCATGAATATCCCAGGCAAACTGAGGCCAGGTTCAATGAAAATGGATGTTTGAACTCTAAACTTAATTTATTTCAGCTCCTCATTTTCTGAAGTTCACGATTTTTTCGTGAGACTCACGAAAAATTAGCTAAATCTCACACTCTCTCGAAAGTTCAGCGAATCTCACGAATTTTCGCTTTTTTTACTATTTTTATTTGGTAAAAAATAACATTGGGTACCAGACACAGCCTCATAGGGTTAAATCTAGATTTAGGATCCAATTACCCAGCGTACTGTTGCTTGCATTACTTGCAATCTTTCAAGGACCGGCCGAGCACTACGTGTTTGTATTGATAGACCTCATGTTGACATCTATTTCGAAGCGTTGCTTTGTTGAGTTGTACAAGTTGTAAAGCCTAGCACTCGATTTAGATCTCTACAATCTAATTAAATAGATTTCAGAATTTTTACTAGCTTCTAGTCGAGATCTAAGAAAGATAAATAGCCTAGATCATGATATAAATAATAGTGGCGACTAAAAGGAAAGAGTGTGGTACTAGTACTCATGGTAGATTTAGAAGCGTTGAAGCGACCAAGAAGAATTGATATACAGTCTCCTTCAAGCCCAAGTACACAACTGAATTTCCGTGTATAGTTCGTGGAAAGGATTCATCTCTGACTCGGTGCAGATATTTGATAGCTAATATCGAATTGACCATGATTGACGTGACGACATCATAAAAAATGTTGCTTGGCTTTTGTAGTATGTGGTGCATTGTCTCATTTTAAAAAAATTGAAATCCACCCGAAAAAATTTGGGGCAGTTGGCAACTCTGTGTAAATGAGATCTCCTTTGAAAGAATAGTATTGGGAATTGGAATTTTTCTAATATCAAAATGTCAAATTGTTGAACGATGGATAGAGTCTCTAAATTGATGAAAGAATATGACTCTCTGCAGATATTAGCGTTCTCAGATGGCAAGAATGTGTGCTTGATGCCTCCATCACAGGACCACAAGCGACTGCTGGACAACGACCAAGGCCCTAACACAGGTGGCATGGGAGCCATCTGCCCTTATCCTGGAGTAAGGACATCTTCCATCATTATTCAAGGTCTTCTTAGATTGAAAAAGAATATGCTGTCTTTAATCTACAGACATAGATCTATGTCAAGCACTTTCAATATTTTTACAACTGCAAGATTGTTAAACTTTTTGTAAAATTGTGCTGTTATATATGAAAAGGGTGAAGAAAAAAAAAGAATAGAGCCGTCTTTAATATATTTATATGAGAAAGTTCTAAATATATGAATCTTTTTTATTTTATATACCATTGGATTTATAGTCCTTACGAATGCCATATAAGTCAGCTATACCTACTTATAAACAGATGAATTTCATTGTATATTTAATAGATGTGATCAGTCAGTCAACATTGGACGTATATTTTTTCTTAATAAGATCTCAGTTCTACACATTACCTCAGAATTTTTTATTAGTTGATTTAGCCCTTATTAATTTTACATGAAGTTTAAGGAGCAAAGCATAGCATATTTTAAAAAAAAAAACGCGTATTTAATTTTGACAACAATTATTGAAAAAAATTCTTTGAAAATTGATGGCAAGTTGTGAAGCATTTTTCACAAATATTTGCCGTTCATCACTGTAAGATGAGTCTTGGTGTCTCTGTCTGAGCCTGTTATTCTGAAGATTGTTCTACCAAGTGCCTTTCATCATTCTCATAATTATATTTATGATTGTTATTATCCTTTTCCCTTCATTTGAGGCATGATAGAATATTTTAGTGACTGAACTATATAAAATAATGAACTTGATGGAAATTGCTTGTTAATTGTATTACAGCTGACCCAGAGCCAGATAAACAAAATAAAAACTGACATAATAGAGAAGACCATCCATGGCTTGGCACAAGAGGGAGCCAGATATATTGGTATGTATGACATTTTTTCTAAAGACTGAATCGTTTAAACTTACTAAGGTGGCACTAAGAAGAATAAATCATATTGGTATGTATAAAAACTTGTCTAAAGGTACTATGGTATAAGCAGATGCTAGGATGGCGCTAAGAAGAATAAAATATATTTGTAAGTATAAAAATTTGTCTAAAGACACTATGGTGGAAGCATACGCTAAAGCTGCACCACGGAATCACCATCACACTTATTGATGGTCAATTTGTTTATCAGCAGGTATATTTTCACACATATACAACTCAACTAATGTTGATGAATGACTCATTTTTTTCAGAGACCTGAAAGCCTGAAATCACTTTTATTGGACATGATAAACCAATTTGTTAGTGAGACATTTGATTGCGCTAATCATCAGGTCTCTATATCTGACCAGTTGGTTACAGAGCCAGCTGACTACAGAAAGGGAGATTTGTCCTATCAGATACAACAGAAGCTTTAAAATTTAAAACGCATGTTGCAACTCTAGAGAAACCTGTGTTCTAAAATGATGGACTTATGTGTTCTACTTTCACTCATTATTTTGAATAAAATAAATATAATGTACAAGATTGGTAATTTTTTTTCATTTTCTTTAGGTGTATTGTATGCCGGTCTCATGTTGACCAGTGATGGACCTAAAGTCCTTGAGTTCAACTGTCGTTTTGGAGACCCTGAAACTCAGGTATTCATCTAAACTGTGTGAAAAGAAAAATAATTGTTATGATTTGGATTTGTAACACTAGATCTGAACTTGAGGATAGATTAACGCATATTCCATTTTATATGAAAACGCTTGTTAAAAGTCTATCCTAATCAAATGTTCCATGCAGCATAAAAAAAATATGGTAAAAGATGAAATGATTATTTGTAACATAGTAGATATAAATATTTTTATCCTAAAGCAGAGGACAATTAATGCCATAGTAGTTTTTCAAAGACAGGATAGTCATTCATGTCAGTGCAGCAATTTTTTATGAAAAGGAATAGGAGAATCAAAACAAGAGTTGATTTAAAAAGATAGGCTAGTCAAACATCCAAGAAGAAAAATATATTCTAGAACCAAATAATGGGCAGATTTATGTTCAAGATATCTCTTTCTTCTTTTACAGTCTATATTGTCACTGCTTCAGTCTGACTTGATGTCAACTCTCAAGGCGTGTGTCAGTGGGAATCTCCCACAGGCTCCGCCGACCTTTGACCTAGATACTTCTGCTGCAGGTGTGGTACTTGTAAGTGGCGGTTACCCAGGCTCTTACAAAAAAGGACTTGAAATTTCTGGTGGGTTCTTTTCTCTGTTTCCATCCTAAACCTCTAACCTGTGATGCATTTTTTTTTGTTTTAAATTTAAATTGAGAATAACTTTCTAGCAAAGACATATCTGTGCAGTCTTGTCACTTTTTATAGGAATTATTAAGTTCCCAAATTTTCGTCAGAATAATCCATTCTGGTGTCGTCTGATCTCCCTTTTATTTTGCATTTGTATCAGGCATGGAGTTGGCACTTGGTGTCAATTCAGACATTGCAATTGAACACCTTAACATCTCTTTACTTTTGTTGGTATATGTTGGGCTAAATTGAAGGGCTTTGATTATCAATCCTTTGACTTACAATTAAAGTTAATAAAGAGCGGGATGGAATACCAGTATACCAGATTGTTTGTTTTTTTAAAACGTTTGATGTTATGGCAAATGACTCCTTAATGAGATGGCATCTATGTTCCTCATGAAAGGTAACCTTTTTCCTTTTTAACTCTTTTTATGCGTTTAGGAATCTCGTCTGTCGATGAACAGGAGGGTCTGCAGGTGTTCCATGCAGGTACGAAAGTGACAGATGGAGGTCAAGTGGTCACCAGTGGTGGCCGGGTGTTAGGTGTGGTGGCTGTGGCCAAGACTCTCGCCAAAGCTATTGAGAGGGCCACAGATGCTGCGACCAATATCCGGTTTGAGGGATGCTTTTATAGATCGGACATCGGAAAGAAAACCTGTGCGAGGTGAATAGAATTAAAATAATTCAGTTAAACATAATACAATTTGTAGGAATCAGTAGTTTAGATATTCTCTGTTGTGCTTTTTCATTATGTCGATATCTTGACAAAATGAAGGTAATTGTATTAAATTTTTGCCCCGAGGAAATAATAAAATACCTTCTGACTGATTTTAATATTTTATATTTAGCAAATTAATTCATATGGACTGATGGCAAGATAGCAGTCTACTTTCCTTAATCTAGTGTTTCAGTGCTTGATTAAGACTTTTTTTTGGAAATACTCTACAAACATTATTTATCAGCAGCAAATGTGTTTCCCTCTGAAGTTGTATCTGTTTCACCAAGCAGAAATTTTAACATGTTTCACAATTTAAAATATTTGTGTCGCTTGAGCATATTATAACCTTGAGTGTGTGTTCTAATGAAATAAAGCAATATCCCTCTCAATTTCATTGTCTTCCTGCTATTTCTTCATGACTTATGTAGGCTTCATCAAACATTTCCTACATTCTGTTATGATGTGGCAAGCTTCTTCAATCTTAATCTTTAATTCATTTCTCTATTCTTTGAATGCACTTTTTCAGTCATGACTCATTGTCTTTCCATCATTGTCCTATTATTTTAGTTGACTGTCTGAAACCTCTTAAAGTGTCCTAAAACTGCACAATGTTTAAGCTGTCATGTTTTTTGTTTCGTTTTAGTAATATATTTTTTCTTTTCTCTTTTTAACTGACACAGGAAAAAAAAACTATTTTATTTCTGAAATCATATTTTTGCAAGTGTTTTTTCCTTCCTGTGTTTGTTTTATATTTTTCATTATGCAGAATTAGTTTCTTAGCTCACTAGACCCTTGAAATGGTTCAAAATGAAACAAACTTATTGAGTGAATGTTGAAATTTTTTTTTAACTTTTAAAATCACATGATAGCTGGAGATGAAACTAAAGATAGAATCATATTCATTTTTTTCAAACTTTCTCTCAATTATTGTTTGTTAAGATACTATTATTACGTAAAACATAAAAAATGATGTGATCAGGTTTTAGCTGAATATTTTTTATCTAATCTGCAGATTCACTGTGGTCGTATAGATATTTTGTTTTCCCATGGTATCATCTATCTGTTAATGTTAAAAACTGTTTAATATTCATGCAGTAATTAATTTTCCAGAAACACTGAATAAAATTCTATACAAACTTTAGTTATGTTTTGTTTCTCCTCCTTTCTTGTGAACATATATTTTGTGCATTCAAATCCAGAGTTTTTAATTATTTATTCTGATGGTCCACTGAAATTTTTGTGAGTGAAAAGCCTCTCCAGGGCATGTTTTGCTCGATTCTGTAAAAATCCCAAGGGATGCTTGAGTTAGAGGTGATATTCTCTTATTTATTGGAGCATTGTGCTTAACTCTATGAGAAATACTAGATGTGTAAGGAATTGAACCCATATATATTTGTTTGTTGTAGTTCCTACAAGATTTTTTTTTCTCAGCTTGTAATCAACTGACACTTAAACAGATAATTTAATAGAAAAAAAAAAAGAAAGAAATGTATGTATTTTTCTTGACATCATTCATGTAGTTCTTTTTTTTTTTTAATTAGGTTTGCTTAAAAAATGGTATTGCACATCTTTAAGGGAGCACATAACTAGACACTTTGCATCAAAAGAAAGCTTCAATTACTTTAACTATTTGAATTCAATGCTACAGTGCTGTCCACTTCATTCCATCATACCTGATTTTTAGAAATCTCCCTAACTTCAACACTCAAATAGTGCCTTCAATATTTTTACTATTCACTTTTTATACTTCAGCTTATTTCACATAATTTGAAAGTTCTTCCTCCAGCTTCCTGTAACTTCCAGCAAACTTGTTTTATGTGGCTTTCTTTTACAGCCAGTAACATTGTAAAGATCTGTGGTTGGGTCTTAAAATTGGAAAAAAAAATAAGAAAAAAAAGAGGCGGTTAAAGCTATGCTAATATTCAATTTTACACAGGTGAAGGCCATTGCACATTTGTAGTGGCCTGCAGCTCAGCTTATGCATATCGTGACATTTGTGTCGTGTTAAATTGTAGAAATCAGGTTGGTTCAGAGAGTTTGTAATATCGTGAAAAGGAAAATGACAATTGGCATAAGCTAAGAAAGGAAATTGATTTATTCTTTACTTTCCTAATTTATTTTTAGATCCTTTTAAACGCTTAATAGAAAGCTGCGAATTTTCACCTTAAGTGCATAAAAGTGCACTGCCTTGCAGGAAATGTTAGCCTCATAGCTATTTAAACCTACATGATAATGAATGTTCGAAAAAAATCTGTAAATAGATTTGAATTTTACAAAATTAGTGAACTATTTCTTTTCACCTTCACTTCTTCCCCTTCCCCTTATTATTAACTTGATTCTCATAGCTTGACAAAATGTCCTGGTCTCTCGATATGTTCAAATAGCACGCCTGAAGTATAATTTCAGTGTGAGTGAGATTGTCAACCTTTCTTTGACAGATATCTTTCGCAGTTTATGTTTTTTTAATTAGGCACTGATTGGCAAAGTTGACACAGAATTTGTGAGGTCTGTGAGAATATAATTAACATGTGGCTCTCATATAAAAACATGGATCAGTTGGAATAAGTGAGTTCATTTCTTCACTGATAGTTTTAATTTTATGAATTCTCTGCACCTCAAAAATTGCTTCATGCAAACACGACCAATGGAAGCTTTTGTGTCTAAATGAACATTCTAACTATTTTCTGTGAAACATATATCAATACTGCAGTTGGTGGATCTTTCTATTATGTCCAACCAAAATCACAGAGAAAACTGGCCACTTGGAACATGTGGCCGCCATAGATTGTGCTTTAGATATAATTATCAACAAAAGGGTTTAATAATTCAGAAATAAAATAATATCCCTAGTGAAAACTCAGAGCTAATTTTCTGTAGGACATAGCACAAATAAGAGATTAATAATAATGTGCAAAAGGCACTTTGAGCTCAAAGGATGTGTATTTAATAATTATGAGTATTTTGTAGATAAAAATCTGCTTGTTTACACAACCAAATCTGTGGCATTGCATTGTGTGTAACAAACTGATCATTGTTTTCCATGTGACTTTGTTTGTTTGCTCTGACATGAAGTCTACTGGAGAGGCGTCAGATGAGGAAAATAGGTTATAAGATCGCACTTGTCTTTGTTAGGTCATTTTTCGTACAGGCCTGGTATTGGCTAGTATATGAGTTTCTATTCAAATATACATTGTAATTTGACAGACAGCTGTATTTATCACTTTGGAAAATAAATAGCTTGTTGTGACTG
The DNA here is from genome assembly GCA_033675545.1 of Elysia crispata. Classification (NCBI taxonomy): domain Eukaryota; kingdom Metazoa; phylum Mollusca; class Gastropoda; family Plakobranchidae; genus Elysia; species Elysia crispata. Next base: position 55,518 of record JAWDGP010002658.1, on the reverse strand, counting down.
AACTGTAAGAACAGCTATAGGTGGGTTTGGAATGTAAAAAAGACGATCAGGTTTCACAAGTGGTACATGACTGTTACAGATAAGTGACTGCTGAAGGAAGCGTGGCTGTTTAGTATGTCTTCTCTTTGCTTTACTTAATGTGCAAATGGAAAATAATAGAGCAAACGTTATGTCATTTTTTACCTCACAGGGTTTAAGCATCTTCATGTCATATCTTCAATTGCACATTTTTGTTTAAAATCTCTTAGTATCTTCACTGTCGCAGATATTTTTTCATGTGTCATTTACTATTTCCATGTTGTGGTGAATTGTCCCTCCTGGCAAACTGGTTTTCAATTTTTGTTACCTATGATAGATAGCAATTTATATCAAAGGAGCAAAAACTCAAGTAATATCTCAACATTGAAGGAAACATTGTTCACCTCAAAGTAATTTTCTTACTTCTTTTCCCTTCTGTTTCTTATACGCTATCAAAGCCAAGACCACCGATGTCCAGATTCTTCCAGTGGAGGAGACATATCTGGAGGACTGAGGTACAAGGACGCAGGTGTGGACATATCAGAGGGTGACCTCCTCGTCCAGGCCATTAAACCCCTGGCCAAGATGACCAGGAGACGTGGCTGTGATGCTGATCTAGGAGGGTTTGGCGGCCTCTTTGACCTCAAAGCAGCAGATCTTGAAACATCCAGACTGGCATGCAAAACTTCGGGCGTGGGCTGCAAAATAAAGGTTTGGCAGTTTTCAAACTAGTCTCGTAATAATTTAAGTGCAGATCAGTAAGTTAAGTTTTTGAAGTTTGTTGGGTTTTTTTATTCTATGCAAAATATAAGGTGGGTAGTTGAAATGATTTCTTGCTTAGAGGAGGGTGGGATAATTAACTCATTCATTGTGAGGGAAATAAAGTAGTGGTAGAGTAAAAGAAGTTTTTAATAAATGTTTGTACTGTGGATCCTGTGTAGTATCATATCAAAGAAGATGTGATTTTCCGTGTTTTACCTTTAGGTAGGGAATTTTCAGGAAGTTGGTGATATATATTAAAAACACTCATTGGTGATGAAGCAAGTAATTCTTTCAAAGTGTTGAAAATTTCATGATTTTAGATAAACATATTGATTTTTAAAAAGGGGATCAATGTTATTTTCAGTATGTTTAAAAAATCTTTATATTTTGGCTAAAATGAGACTTCTATATGATTGTTCTCCTCAAGTTATTCATTGAAAGCATTTACTAATAACTTGTATAATACATCGTAATTCTCAATCGCTTTGTAGCTCTTACTTGGATTTCAACTTTCTTCAAGTTTATCGTCTGTGGAGGGGGCGTCCTACTATAGATTATACACAATATTTAAAAAAAAAAATCAAAGACTTGGTATTCCTTAATGCTTATGAAGTTTTGTGTTAACTTTGCTTGTGAAATTTTTCAAATCTTCAGTCTGCATGTATCACTTTTTGTTGTTTTTTTTTACTATGTAATAATTAGTTTGCAGCTAGACAGGGCCACCACTACAATATTGGAATGGATCTTGTAGCACAGTGCGTGAATGGCCTCCTGGCCAGCGCTGCTGAGCCTCTCTTCTTCCTTGACTACTTTGCTACTGGGAAGCTTGAGATGCAAGTGGCTGAGGAGGTTATCAGGGGTATGGCTGACGGCTGCTTGGAGGCTGGATGTGCTCTCATCGGTGAGGCATCACTGTAAATATTATCAATGAATATTATTTTCTGCTTATTCAATTCAGTCGATGTAATTGACGTGGTGTGATACATCAATTCAATGTATGCAAAGTTATTGATGCAGTTAATAAATCCATTTAATGAAAAAATCAAGGAAATCAGAATTTTCTTTTCTCAGCTGAAAGAGGACGTACTTCATTATGTCTGATACAGTTTTACAATGAAATAACTGCCATTCAATGCCAAGGGGATACACGTTCTAAGACAGGCAGGGACTTTATATTTTAGATAAGTTCAGGGCCTCATCTTTTTAGCTTCGCTGTGCCTGACATTATATTTATATGATGTGCAAAAATGGTCCGAAATAATCAGGTGCTTGATAGTCTAGACACCAGGGTAGTAGGCTGACAATAAAGTAACAGTCTAAACACCGGGGTAGTGAGCTGGCAATAAGGTTACAGTTGGGATCCCAGGCTGAGCAGTTTGATGCTGGGACCAGACCTCTTATTTGTGGTCTTATCCCTGGAATACTGCACTCTCCTTATAAGATTCGTTATGAAACTTAAGAGAGTTAAAACAAAGAAAGAAAAAAACTAAGATGACCAACCAGTTTGTCACTCAATGATTGATCATATTAACGAGAATTCTCATTCAACTTGCAGATCTATTGTAGGGGAATACACATGATGTGTAGACTACATTCCCTTGTATCTGCAGAAACCTTTTGGTTGATGGATGAATTTAGGATATCATATTTTCTCCTCCAGCAAAGTAAAGTTTGATGTGTTAGCAAGCTCAGACAACACCCAGTTGTCACCAAGATGTATCATCTAATTATTTGCAGGGGGTGAAACAGCAGAGATGCCAGGCATGTACAGCGGTAAAGATTATGATGTGGCAGGCATGGCTGTCGGGGCCTTTCCCTTGACCCTTTTCGATGATACATCAACCAAGAGCAAGGCGAGATGTCCTGTGGCAGAAGGTGACGTTGTTCTTGCTCTTACGTCCAGTGGTCTTCAACATCATGACTTTGAGCTGCTAGAGAGCATCTTGATGGCAGGCAATCTCAGCTTAGACAGACTTCATGGTCTCAATGGTGGAACCTCTTTAGGTATGTTCACATGTTTTCAGTTCAAAGATAAGCAACCAAAGACATTCCATTATTACAACTTTTAGAATTTTCCTTGTCAAAAGTACTATATGATTGGTACAAAAATAAGGTTTTATGGTTTTGTCTTTATTATTTTTGAGTGTGGACATTTCTTTTAGAAACTCTTATGTCAGTGTTAGCATTAGTATGGTGATAAGGCACCAAGCTTGGGATCATAAAACTTTGGGTTTAATAATGTTTTTTATTTTTTTTTGTCATTCTTTCCCACATTGAAGATATAAACCCTATCTCTTTTGGTGAACATCATGAATAAACATGAAGCCCCATCTCATTTTGTTTTCTTAATAGTCATATGCAAAAAAATTCGACTGCATTATTATGTGATAATTAGATGACTTTGTTTAGCACGTTTGAAGTCTATACAGTAAACCTTGAAGAAAAAAAATTTGGCTTTTTAGCTGAGGCAATTTTGAGTTGGAGTATCATAAATTCAAAACAGCACTTGCCGCTCCCCATCATCCTCTTAAATTCACTGAGATGGTCCTGAATCTAACTCTCATCTTTCTAACGTATAACCCAAATAACAATTCAGTGATGAAGTGAAACTTGTTTCCTTAGATCTAAATAAACATCATGTCTTGGGTCAAAAGGCATTGAAAAGGCCAACTCCAACTAGGACGGACTGGCTGTATCTAGTACCTAACATCTGAATCCCATCATTTTCATTTTTCAGCGGAGGAGATCTTAAGCCCACCGACCATCTACGTCAAATCTGTGTTACCTCTGCTGCAGTCAGGCATGGTTAAGCTCTTCCAGCCTGTGACCGACAGCATTGTGGAGAGTTTGTCCCTGCTTGTCTCCCCTGAGCTAGGGGTAAAGATCGATGCTCAAGCGTGGGTTCTAGGGCCTGTGTTCGGATGGATGGCAGACATGGTAAGTCAAAAGGCAAACTGATCCATGTCTCTTAACTGCTTGAACTTATTTTCAGATTTGTTCTGGAGTTAGGATAAAACATTGGGAAACTTGTAGGTTACAGAAGAAACCTACAACTTATTCAGTTCAATAGTAGATCATGTATCATTTTTGTGTACTTGTTTTCAAATAACTTGCCAAACATACTTAAAAAAAATAACAGATCTTTGGAGTAAAATAAGTACAACTTTGCAAAGTTAGGAAAGGATGTTATCATCACCATCATCTGTTATACATGTTGATTTTGCTGAAAAACAACATTCCCACCTCTGCCAATCCTGGGCCAGCTTTCATATCATTCTCAACTATTCTGCTCCATGTTAGTCTTGGTCTTCAATTTTCTTTTTTCCTTTGATCTGGGTGCAGTGAAGTTCCGTTTGGGGGATCCCCTATCCACATCCATCATGGTCTTGCACGAGAGAACCTATAACCTCTTGCCTATGTCATAAACAAAATCTATGCCTGGACCAACTTGTTGTTTTCAAGACAGGCCTGATGGGATGGTTAAACATTTCAAGAAATTGACTCTATAACCATTAAAACTGCAAAAGAGAAGAGAAATGTTCATCGGCTCTACATTTTTTTATCCCACTCTAGTTCTTGTTTTTTTTTTTAATATTGCTTAGGCCTTTTTTATACCTGACATTGAACTCAAACAATTTTATGTAATGTGTTAAGGTTTTTAGCAGTTAGGAGCAAAAATCGGTAATGCAGACTTATATTTACTTCAAATGAGAATGAATGTTTGTTCTGTGAATGCGAATAAAGTGCTATTTTGCGTCTGCTCAGACAGTTAACAGCCATTGAACGATTTATGTATTGCTCAGTAGTTGTTATTTCTGCTGCTGCCACTGTTGACAAAGAAATGTCGTGACCCGGTTCCAAGTTACATAATTATACCGCACTGATGTTTCCAATTTGCTTTGTTTTTCTGTCTCAGGCTAATTTGACAGCCAGGGAGCTGTTCAGTTCCTCCAGCTGTGGTGTGGCAGCCATCTTGGTCACAGGTCACCAAAATGTATCCTCAATCCTGGAAAACTTGAACCAGACTCTCTCAGATCGTGTAGAGATTATAGGTCAAATCGTAGTGGCTGCAGGTGAGTGTATCATTTGTTGACGAATGTTCGATTCTCAAGCCAAGTATTCCCAGATAATTATTTGTTTTTTTTCTCTTATGTTCTGTTTCAAAACGCTTAGAAACTTATTAGATATTTAACAGGATAGAGGCAGTCTCTCTCTCTCTCTCTCTCTCTCTCTCTCTCTCTCTCTCTCTCTCTCTCTCTCTCTCTCTCTCTCTCTCTCTCTCTCTCTCTCTCTCTCTCTCTCTCTCTCTCTCTCTCTCTCTCTCTCTCTCTCTCTCTCTGTCTCTCTGTCTCTCCCTCCCTCTCTGTCTCTCTCTTTCTCTCTCTCTCACTCTCTCTCTCTCCTCCTTCTCCCTATCCCTCACACTAACTCTTTTTTCTTACTATCCCTCCACTCTTACACTCTCTCTGTCTCTTTTGATTTTTGCTGGAATCCCTGAATACTTGTATGTCTTTACAAAGTCTTGCATTGATATAAATCTAGGATATATCCATCTGAATTTACAATTGATTTTGTTTTTTTTAAGAAACTTCACTCAACTTTGTCCTCTTTCAGGAGATGGAGATCAAGTGATAATTGACAATATTGAGAATGCATTTGACTCGTGTAAAACAAAAGCTAAACGAGAAACATCATCCAACTTCAGTAAGTTGCCAGTTATATTGAAAATTGAGTGCTTTAAGTTAACCCCAAAGCAGTACAACAGAAGAAGATAGAGCTGAATAGACATTGCTGCCAGGGCATCTTCGTTGGTAAAGCCATGGTTTGAACAGGGTTAAAGTTCTTTTTTTGTCCTAGATTATGAGTCAAACACAAAATCACAGGGTCTAGAGTGACACAGCATTTTCCATCTACACAGGAGTAACTACCTCTTCGAGGACCAATGATTTTTTTCCTTTAATTCTAGATGTTGTTTACCCATCTCTCATATTTGCTCACTGATTCTGTGAATCCTACTTATTTCATATCTCTCACTGAACTTTGTCTATTTTCATACCCTCTAAGAACCAGACTTGTGATAAATAACGAATGAATCAGGAACTTAATTTTTTTTTACAAAAATGCTACTTTATTTTTTCAATAATAACCAGCATTATTTGTGTTTTAGCATCATTCTGTGAGACTTGCAAACATTTTCTTGTACAAATTTGAGCTACGGAGTTGTATGAGTTAAGATTAGGGTTGCCTCAAAGAGTCTGACAATGCTGAGGGAATATGGAGTCACCTAATAACGGTCAGGTTATATTAAACAATGTTCTGTTCTGCCTCTCTTTTCCAGGTTTGGTGCCGGAGGTCAGTTTTGATGGTCCTGTAACTCGACTGACGAGGGCAGATCTGTCTCACATCTTGGCAACTGCAGGCAGACCAGCGGCAACAGCTAGTGGGAATGGATCACTCGCAACTTTTGATATTAGTACACTTGGCATTTCTGAACCTGTACTGGTGTCTGGGACAGACGGAGTCGGCACAAAATTAAAGGTATCCTGTTATAAGTTAAAGGTGCATCATTTAATCCCAAGTTAGTTTCACATATTATGCTTTAGTGCAATTCTTCAGGGCTGTCCAGATTTTCTGACCAATGAATATGTTCGTGGGTGATGGCTCATCTATAGGATTTGTCCCACATACAGGAAAAAGTGTTGCTTACTTTCCCCTTCACAGATAACAAGAAAGGGAGGTGTAAGAAAAAAAACTATTTCACCCTTAAAATCTAATTATTGTTTTCCCTTTATACATCTTAAAACTCCCCTTTTTTCCACAGCATCTCTGAATTGGAAGTTAATTACTTATAATTTCAACAAAGGAAACACACCTTTAGTTTTGTTAGACCCTTTCATGGATGGAAAGTTTTTGTGTTATTAGGGTGGGGGGGAAGGAAATTGAGGTCATCCAGTACAGAAAAATTATTTTACTTGTGAATATTTTTTTTTGTCATTATATTGTAGGCATAGGAAAAATTGGTTAGATTGCAAATGTACACTTGAAAGTGTTGGATTGTCATTTCTGCATCTCACCTCTTTAGACTAATTTTTCATTAAAGTACCATTTCTGTCTTTTTCTTTAGATTGCCCAAAGTCTTTGCCACAACTCAACAGTTGGCATCGACTTGGTAGCTATGTGCGTCAACGACCTCTTGGCAAGCGGTGCAGATCCTTTGTTCTTCACCTGTTACTTGGCAGCAAACTCACCAGATCTGGCCAGTCTCACAGACGTCGTGCAGGGGGTGGCCACAGGCTGTGCTAAGGCTGGCTGCGCCTTTGTTGGTGTGTCTCCTTAGCTATTTAAACAGAGTTTGTGAGGGCTTATGAAGTCAATCATTTGTTGTAAATCATTTTAGAAATACATTTGGATTTTTGTGCCCCAAAAAAAATTATTCTAACATCCTTTATGAAGTGCAGATTTGTTTAATAAGCACAAGAATCCGCCTTCCACATCCCATATAAGATACTTGAGAGGGCAGTTTATACAGCTTATTTTTCTAAAGCTTATTATAGATCTTTCTCAGGAATTAGTTAACCAATGAGCTTCATGTATGAGTTATTTTAAGAGGAAATTATTACTGTGGGATCAGGTGGAAGGTACAAGGATTTTAAAGAAAATATTCTGCTCTTGTTAGCCTTTTTATGACACCAACTATAGTCCAAAATGTACTTTTTTACAGCATCCACGCACATTCACTTTTATAGCACAGTCTTTCTATGTTAGTTAACATCCTCTACCATGTCATCAACATTCTGCCTTCAATATCTTTGTTTCACAGCCATCCTGTTTATGTTTTTTTTTTCTTTGCTTTTTCACAGAGCAACAAGTGTCAGGACTTCCCTCTCTCTACTCTAAGGATGTCTATGATCTGGGTGGATTTGCGGTTGGAGCTGTAGAGAAATCTCGCATCCTTCCCAAACTTTCTGAGATCAAGCCTGGAGATATTTTGATTGGACTGCCTTCGAGTGGTATCCATAGCAATGGTTATAGCTTGGTGAGGCGAGTGATTGAAGTCAACAAACTGCGTTTTGATATGCCTTCACCGTTCAATCCAAATGTGACATTAGGTAAGTTGGAAAACTAAATTGAAGGCTGTGAGTCTTCAAAGTGGGCAGAGAACAAACAAGAGAGAAGAAGATAGAGAATGAAAAAAATAAAGGAGCAAAAGCAGGAGGTGGAGGAGTGTATGAAGGAGAAAGTGAAGCACAAGGCTTCGGTACTGATTTGGTTTCTTTTGAATATAGTGTCTGTCTCTAGATTGTAGTTCAGATGAGTAAAGCACGAGTAACAAAAAAAGTATTGAACTAAAGCATGCAAGGTATTAACATCGCACTTTGTACATTTTAGCAACTCTATTGTTCGTGAACTAATCGAGCAAACAGAAAGCAGAACTGTACAGAATGATGGCAGCAGCTCACTTGCTTATATAATGAACAACTCAGTCAAAGTTCTAGTTTATTGGGTATTTTATTTTTATTTTATTTTTTGGTTTTATCTCTAGAAAATTATCCTTCTGAGTCAAATGTTTGGAATAAAAGATAAGTGTTAATTAATGATCTACATCCCATATCACCATTTAATTAGCACCTTTTTTTTGTTATGCCTTCCATAATTGCTGCAGAAAATTTTAAATTTTCACCACTGGAAATAGGACTAAACACCAATGTAGTGAGCCACAATGTCATTCAGATAAATTACACCAACCACGAATCAGATTGAAATATTTCAGATGTTCTCATCACCATCTTAAAAGGTGTTACTTAAATCATGTCTCTCACCCTAACAGCTTGTGTGACACAAGTAATTGGTTCTATTTAATTATGAAGACAGGGGAGGGGGGAATATATTGAAAGATCTTAGTTTACTATAGTGGTCAACTGATCAAACATTGAATTGAATGTTTAACTCCAGGTCATGATTTGTTGACGCCGACTGAAATTTATGTGAAGACTGTGCTGCCTGCCTTGCAGTCTCGCAAGGTCAAGGGCTTTGCCCACATCACTGGCGGCGGATTGGTGGAAAACATTCCCAGAGTGCTGCCCCCGGGTGTTGATGTGGTGTTAGATGCTAGCAAGTGGAAGATACCGCCAGTGTTTGGATGGTTACAGCATATGGTAAGAGCCTTTTTTAACTTTTTTTATTTCATTTTGGTTTTTATTGGCCCACTTTGACAAAAGATGGCAAAAAAGCCGCCCAAAACATACAGAGGACCTTTTTCATTAAACTGCCTCAAGTTGATCAAGTTACAATATTTAGACTGAGCGGTAGTCATGATATACTCCACTCCTACATGTTTAACTGCTTCAACATTAGAGAAACGCCAAGAAGCCAGTGCAAAGCATATGTACAATACAAGCAGTATATCTTTCGAAGCTGCAGCTTGTTGGAACATCACTGCACTGCCCTTTAGCCATCAGGCTCAAATGTGACTGTTTGTAAAAAAAATGGCAGGATTCTACAAGAGATAATGTTAACTTCTATGAAGTAAGCATCTCCTTTCTGATTTTATTAAGAGATCAATGCGTGACAGCCCTACATGATCAAGGAGTGCCTTTCAGTGAAAAGATAAATTAAGTTGATAGGAAGCCAATCACAAACAAGGCTGTCAAGTATATGGACAAAGTCACTTTTGTATTTTTTTTTGTGTTTGCTAATTTGTATAATAGACCTTAAAAGAAAAAAAACATGCTGCTTATCAAATTGTGTATGAAATATTTTTTTTAATATTATAAATGTAGGCCACTTTAGAAATTGATCTTGCAAGAGAGCAAAAAACAAACTAATATTTAGATGATATTTTGTACTAACATCATAATTTTGTACACCCCCTCCTCTTGGTGCTGATTTTAATTCCTTGCATTTTAATTCTTTGCTTGCTATTGAAATATGACAATCAGGGTAAGATCTCCAACTTCGAGATGTCACGTACCTTCAACTGTGGTGTGGGTGCTGTCATTGTGGTAGATCCACGGGATGAGCAACAAGTTTTGTCTATGCTAAATGAGGCTGGAGCTAATGCTGCCCAAGTGGGATCTGTTGTTGCCGGCAAAGGTCAGTCTACAGCAATTTTGTTATTACTTATTTGGAAATGTAAATTTCTGTAGCTCATATATGATCTCTTTTTAGGAAATTACAAATTAAGTTAAAAAAAAAATCTCAATGCCTTTAATTTCACCAGGAAGGGACAAATCAAGGAGCAAAAAGGGAAAATCAGACTGCCTTTATCTTTAATGGCTTTTTACTTTTGGCAAAATTTGAAAAGGAGATTTAACTTGTATTTCATAAAGACGTTGCACTTTTATTGCCTTTTCCACAAAATGATGAAGTGTGACTGGTGTTACATATTTCAAGATGTGTCTTTTAAAACAATTATCATGACACCTAAGTAATTAGGAAAAATACCTTGAAAGAGGGAAGAGTCAATATGTGATTATAATGTAAGGGTTTATGCAGAGGGTCATAGAGGTATGAACAATTGAGGGATTATAATCTTGTTTGCTTCAAGCAGAATTATGTTGATTTAGTACAGAGATCATTTATATAGATTGTGTCCGTCTCTCTGCTATGTTTTAATCTTGTTTTAACTTTTTTTTCAAGGTGCCAAGTCCTGCGTCACTGTGTCAAATCTTGGAGGGGCTCTCACATCCTGTTGGTCTCGGCCTTCATTACCAGAGAGAAAGAAAAGAGTTGGCGTGCTCATATCTGGATCTGGTAATAGCAAGGGGTTGGTTTTGAGGGTTTTTTAATTCAATCTTTTCCTCCACAGAATATTGCGCTGAAATTAAAGTGAATTTTTAAAATTTATACTTCATTTTCTTATTTGTTTTATCTGTGGTGATAGGAAGAAATGACAGAAACACTGTTACAACATTTTACTGTTTTATGAATAATTTGTGAGAAAATTGAAACCCATTATCTTGTAATTAAAGTGGTTCTTCGATGCGTGTTTTGTCTAAGATCTTATGTTTTGCATTAGATTTTGAAATGTTAGGTTGCACCAAATGTAAATAATTATTTTGCTGTTTCGAAATTGGCTTTGTAGCATTTTGGAAGAGATAAGTCTTTTATATCAATTTTAGATCTTACTCAGAGTCTGTGAGAAAAAAAAACCTCTTCGTTCATATTTCCAGTAAGATGTAAATAAATCCATCTATTCCTAGATCTTTCAGTGCATTAGAATTATTCAGCCATGAAACACTTGGTTCTGTGTTTGATTAAAAAGATGATGATACTGACGGGTCCGTTGAGCTTTGTAAAGTATATTTAGCCCTTGGGTGGGTTTCCCACGTTACTTCCCTCCTCCCTTAACCCAGATGATAGTTGCTGAGGTAGGGATAGTCGAGCAACAGCTTCTTTTGATGCTTCACTACTTCTGGCTTTGCAAAAGAAAAAAAAATGTGGGCTTTTATTTTCTAAGATGTATATTTTCATTTTGCATTTCCACCCCAACCCCATTCTTATCTCTGCTCCACATGAAATGATAAGGAACAAATTTACAAGCTTTGATTGACCACACCCAAGACAGAGCCAACAGCTCTGCAGCAGAGATCACTCTTGTCCTCTCCAACGTTGCCAAAGTGAAAGGCCTTGCTAGAGCCCAGAAGGCAGGAATCAAGACAAAAGTAAGGATGCTGTGCCTTTAACCTCACTATGAATAGCTTTTCCTATTTATTTTTTCCAGCCCAAAGTAAGCTGTCATAAATAGTATGTTAAATATTCGTCTTTCCCTGTGGTCTACAGGGAGCAAATGTCACGGTAGTGAAATCCATTTTTACCCCATGAGTTTGGAATTTACCTTTCCAGCCCTGCTTTGTTTTTGGTAAGGTTAATGAAAAAAAACAAAGTTATGGAAAGATGGCTGCCATTTTATGAGTATCATGAAATTTAGTCTGCTTTAATAGAAGCTTTTAACCATTTAGAATTCGTACAAATGTTAACACTCACTGAGAACTGAGATGGTGCGTTTCAAGCATTTCTCCTAGATGCTCTATATCTGAGCATTTCAAGATTGTTTTGAAGTGGTTTCTTTGCTGCAAAAATATCTAATAGCAAAATGTCAAATTTTTAAATGTACTAATTTTATGTTAGTCATGTTAATATTTCCATTCATCCTAAGATTTCAAACTTTTTTTTTTTTTTTGTTTATTTTGATGGCCAGGTGATCAGTCACAAAAAATTCAAGTCCAGAGCTGAGTTTGACACTGCAGTCCATGAGTGTCTGGTGGAACATGACATTGAACTCGTGTGTCTCGCTGGTTTCATGAGAATCCTGACTGGTATGTCTCTGTCTCTTCATTTCTAGCTTTCTTTCTCTCACTCATTTTTGAGCTGTGAGTCAACTTTTTTTTCACAAAGTTCATGAACTTGTGATATATAGGAATAAGGGAGTTTTGAAGCAGAGGGAGTTGAAAAGTACAATTTTTCTCATATTCATGTGGTAAAAACAAAAATTATGTTTTAAAATAAAATGTGTTTGTCAGAGATTTCTAAATCATTTACATTAGATTTCTGGAAAAATCTCTTGGGGGAAAAAAATAAATGTTTCGATTATTGTGCTTTAAAAGAAATGTGTTAATCCTTATCGACATCTTTCTTTGTGGAGCCACTAACTAAATTTTTTTTTTTAATTTCTTTTGTCACAAAGTTGTGATATTAACAAAAATATATATTTGATGACATAAACAATTTTTTTTTCATGAGTTTATTTTTCAATTATAAATTCAAATTGTTCAGACATCAAAATCTGTGAAACTTTTCTGTCATACACTGGCATAAACTGAAAATATTGATATGAGAATTTTTATATTTCTTCTATAATCCGGATGTAAAAGTAAATAAAGCAAGTTTGATATTTGACTTACTTTCTCTTCTGCAGGTGAATTTACAAACAAGTGGAGTGGTCGAATGCTTAACATCCATCCCTCATTACTACCATCATTTAAAGGTGCCCACGCCCACAAAATGGCACTGGAGGCTGGAGTTAGAATTTCTGGATGCTCAGTTCACTTTGTATCGGTGAGGGAGATGATTTGATGGTTATTTAATTTTTTTTCTTAAACTGCTTATTTTAGGTTTCACAGTGATTGATTTATCTTTTGTATGAAAGTGTACATAAAAGGTGTTGTATATGTCTTCCCTTCCCTATGATTTAGAGAGGGAAATCTAAATAACAATAAAATCAGATGCAGGAGTAAAACATATTCTGTTTTTGTCCTTCTGTTTGTTTTCTATCTATCTCTGTCTCTCTCCATTCTCCGTTTCCCTCACTTTATTGGGAAGGAACTGAAAAGTCAAGGATTCTCTTGAATGTTTTCCTATTATTGTAGGAGGAGGTTGATGGAGGAGCCATTGTGTGTCAAGAGAGTGTGCCAGTCTACCCAGGAGACACGGTGGAGCTGCTCTCAGAGCGAGTAAAGACTGTAGAACATGTGGCATATCCAGCAGCTCTGGAGCTTGTGGCTAGTGGCAGGGTTCAACTTGGAGATGGGAACAAACTTGTCTGGAACTGGTAGCAGAAGAGTTCAACTTAAGGACAGAGGCAAGTTTGTCCGAAGCTTGTAGCTGTCGGGACAAAGTTAGATCAAAATCAGCAGCTGACAATGCAAAAGGAAGTAGAAACAATTTGAGAATTTGACCATTGCAGCATATCAAAGCTAGATTCATTTGCAGTTGTAAACTTATCTGCTCAATATATCAGTTTGCTCTCAGCTGGTATGTGTGGTGGCCTACTGCAGAAAGTGAGGCATGAAGGATAAAAATTGCTTGTAACTGAATTTGAAAACCTGTTCATGGATTGGGTTCAATTAGGGACGCTATGAATGTCAAGCTAATTTTGAACTGTCTGTGAAAGGCATAAAAGTTAAAGGAACCGAGCAGACAAAGACAGTTTTATATGCATAACAAATTTGATCAGTGTGTAAAGCAGTAAAGTTGATAGGATTTTGAAATTTGCAGAAAAGGGAGTTAAATTGGGATCGTAAGGAGCTAAAATTGAATATAAACTTTCGAAAGTACAATAGTTTTCGTTAACATCTGAAATAAATATTATTTTTCTTTCAGTCTATGCTTTTTTTTTCAAATTGTACTATTGCCTATGTTTTATTTTCCTTCTGAAACATGAAAAAATGAATTCTACTCATTGATTGTCCTATGACTTGCAGAACATAACTACATTCCTTCGTCGCAGTCCTCCCCCCTCTCTCTCTCTCTCTCTCACTCTCTCTCTTTCCTCTCTTTCTCTATCTTTCTGTGTCTCTCTCACTCTCTCTCTCCTCTCTCTCTCTCTCTCTCTCTCTCTCTCTCTCTCTCTCTCTCTATCTCTCTCTCTCGCTCTCTCACAATCACACACACTCTTCCCCCCTCTCCTTGTGTTCTAACTTTGCACTAGATTACAAATAGTAATATTTCAACTGAACAAGTTTTCCCCTGAGTTGTTAATAAGAATCTCATAAAAGTGGTTAGTAAACATAAACTTCATGGTAATTTTTTTCATTGCCATGTTCATTCTTTGACCATGTTTCTACCTTTTGCGCCATCAAGAATTTTTATTTCAAACATTTTCTGGATCCTGCACAGATAGATATTGAAAATCACTTTCAGTAGATGATTGCAGCTTAAGGGTTTGGGCTACATAAAAAGTTCATTTAGTTTTTCTCCTTAACATCCAGGCATATAAAGGCCAAACTGGATGTTAGTTAAAGAGTTTAATTGATGCATAACAATTCATTTTTTTAAAGTAACAGCATTTTTTTTTCAATATGTGGAAATTTCTCATTGGTTATGATACCTTTGAAGACAAAGGTATTTCTGAAGAATGAATGGCTTCAAATGTTCAAAAGACAATTTGAATTTTCAAATGTTTATTGAAAATTCAGGACATGTGAATGGTTGATTGATTGATTTGATAATATTATCTGCCATCATTCTTGGGGCTTCAGGTTATGATGCATTTATCTCATTTCTGAGCTCTCACAAACTCTAAAATGGACTTAATACAGAACCTCATCATTTACAGTGCCATCAGACATGTATTAATGTAAAGAAAGCAACATACTTTCAAAATGATGTTTTATGGTATTTTTCAATTTCTTAACTTTTTTCGTTAATTCATATTGTTCCAAATTTAAAACAGTATTGCAGTATAGGATTAAAGGTAGCGATGAGTTTTGTGACATGCATTCAATCATTAATTTTGTTAAAAAGCACTTTCTCATTATTTTTTTCAAGCTAATGTTTTTGGAAAGTTTCCAATTTTCTTCTCTTTGAATCTGTTTCAATACTCTCACTTGTGTGTTTATCATGTAAAATCAAACTATGGTTTGATGCAAATCTGCAGGTAAAACAAATGTGCCATTATTATTTTTCTACCATTTAACATGAGGATATTGCACTGGAACAAATGATTATGTAACTAGTAAGTTACAGGGATTGTTTGTTCAACATAGGCATTATATTTGGTTATTTACATTTTCAATCTGAATCATTCATTGCTTACTGATGGTGAATTTTGTGTTTTTAGACACTGTTCTCTTTTTATGTAGATCTAGTGCTTAAGTACTGGTTTGATCTAAAAAAGAAATGAGCTTTAATGAAATATTTTTACATGATTTATTGGCTTGGAAGCATAAAAGCATGATGGAATTTTTGTTTTGTGGCAGCGGTTGTTTATGAATAATAAAGACCTTTAAGACAATATTGCCATCTAGTTCAGAATTTTTCTTTTCTTATGAATACACGATACATGTAATAGGTTTTTAACAATTTTTGGCCTAAAACTACTTGGTAGATTAAACGATCACTTAATCTTTTGATTCCATAATTCGTTCTCTTGTCTTTAAACTTAGGGAAGCAAACTTTTGCCATCCATCACTACCTCTATATCACACTTATCTTAAATTGGCATTATTCTGAACTTTGCCAGCCTTAACACATATAATCAATCAAATAGAAATACAGTAGTGTTACTGCATATAAACATTCCTTGAATGGTAAGAAATAGGCCCTACAGTGGTGTTACTATGGGTTCGTTTATAATACTCCTAGTCTTATTTATGCCATATGATGGAATAATCAACAATGATGATGTAAAATTTAGTAAAGTGAAATATGAGAAAGCTATATCATAAGTATTATTTGATCACTGAAATAGGTTCCTTGCAGATATGTGGTAGCCTTTCTCTGTTGAAATCACTTTTTTGAAATTATGACAACCAAGTCTCCAGACAGACTATCAAAAAGTAATTTGTCACTGGGCACTCAAATCCATCCGTTGCCCAAGTCGCTTGAAATAATTCCTGTGTCACTAAATATCTCCATTTGGGTCGAAAATAACAAAAAAATTGAAATCATGGGAAGACTTTATTTGTTAGGGGTTTTTTTTCTCAGCCAAACAAATGTATATATCTATACCATCTATACTAGTTTGATTTTTGCACAAACATTCACTCAATAACAAACAAGAAATATAAAAAAGTGGAGATTATTTTGTCAATAAATCACAACAGAAGCAATAGCGATAGGTATTTATATATATTAAGGTTATTTACTTTAATTTACATCACAGATTTGGATAAATAGAATATCCAGAGACTAATTTTTTTTCATTTTAATACCTGATAATTGAAATTATCTTTCAAAAACAAAGCAGATGATTATGAAGAAGAAGATGCAGCAGGCAATAAGACAAAGTTTTGCTAATATTACCTCAATTTGAAACCAGTAAACTCAGTGATAGAAAAGGGGAAAAAAATTTGGACTGATAAATGTAACAAATTTCATTTCTTTTTTTTTTTAATCAATCATGGTTTAACAGATTGATATTATCATCTGGCCTTGATCCATTCATTTCCAAGTTGTAAAGTTTTCAGTTCAGGGCAAAAGCTCCTGCGATTTGATATTATAATGGGTTTGATATATAAAGCGCACCAGGTCTATGTTTGCTTGCAAACTAGAACTTTTCAAGAAGCATGACATGTCACATTGCAGGCTCGTAGAGAAAGATGAAATTCTGCAGAGAAAATACATTGTTCACTTTTTTTGCAAGATTGTGGAAAACTGAAATTTATGACATTAAGTCTGAATAACAAAGGTTTGTAAGGCATCATGTTTCTAGAAATATAAACACACTTTTGAAAGGGGAAAAAGGAAAACACTCACTCATACAACTGATATTGAGACTTCATATGATTGTTTACAATGATCATTGTGTGATCATGAAGAGGATGACGGGATGATCATAAAAATTTGCATACGCATATAATTTTATGTTATTGTTACTAAGTCTTAGTGATAGAATTTTCTGAAAATTTTAGAAAATGGCTTAAATAAACAAGGAGCACTGTAGTTCGCGCAGGTAAAAAAAAAATACATTAAGTCGAACAGAGGAAATTAAAAACATTAAACTGAAATAAATCAATACAAATCCTAACACAAAAGGCAAGAACTTGAGACAGATTTCAACTCTAAGACACTGGCTCTTAAAAATAAATATCTGTATGTATATGTCTTGGTTGTTCTAAGTATTGGCTCTTAAACAAAACTCTCAACACAGCAAAACGTATTCTGATATCTTTGTTAAAAGTTGTGAAGCCTATTGTTGTAAGTTTGTCTCGAAGAATTTTTTTCTTTACCATCTAAATGTTTTCCACTGCAACCAGCAGAATTTGATATTGTAAATTTTATGAAGCAGTAGTTACAGTATGCATACACACTACAAGTACGGCACATTTTTAAAAATTTTGTTTAAGAGCTTCCAGCTTTTATGTTTTATGTTGGCCAACAACTTATGTTATTGATACTGTAGCTAGATTCCAGAAGATTGCAAATGAGAAAATATAAAAGAATAAAAGACCAAGTTCCAAACAAATTCTAAAAACCTTTGACATATAGATTTAAAAACATTGGTCATATTTTTTCAAAAATGCTAGCTTAGCTTCATCTAGTAGACACAGGCTGATTTTTTATCCACATTGCTAAGGCACGATTCATTCCCGCAATAATGCTCACTAATACTGTTGCCCGTAAGCTTTCTGGATTGTCTGCCCTTGGGCTTTCAAGTAGTCAGATCTATCTGTCTTCTTGCGATCAAAGATGGATGACGGCTTGCCCTGGGCTGGAGCTGAAGGAAAGTGGAAAACAGTTACTTCTTACAATATGTCTACAGGATTGCAAAGCTGGGCTCTTTAGTGGCCTGCTCTTTTAACAATTCGGTACATCAACAAAGATAATCAAATACATTTTTCTTTCATTTCACTAATGTAATGATGGGAAATCTTTTAAAAAATTTCTTTTCACAACAGCATGAGTACATAGTGTTTAAAACAAACATTGTACAACTATGAAAAACAGCAAATGCAACAAATTTTCTTGGTTTGGTAAAAAGAAAAATCCTTCAAAGAAGTCATGTTATAGTTAATATGGTAGTTTTATGTTTATGTAGCTTATATAATATAAAAAAGAACAGCTTTAAACGATTTTGCCTTCACCAGGCAGGGAACATGTATGCAGGTGAGACTTCAAACTCCTCAACTTGAGTGGAGGCTCACCCTTACTACCACCCCGCCCCTAAACTCTGAACCAATCTTTAAGATATCAAAGAAGCTGATCGTCCTATGGTTTTAGTTTCAGTCAGGGCAGTCGCACAGGCCAAACTAAGATAGATTTGTGCTAAAGTCGAGACGTTAAGGAAAACCTCTTCACCTGGCTGGGCGTGGACCGGCTGCATGCTCTGGGCAGGCTGTGGCTGGGCGGCAGGTGGAGCCTGCTCTTCAGGCTCGGACTGGGCGAGCTGCGCCTCCAGGATCTTGTAGGTCTTGGGTGTGACGTTCCTGAACATGTTGCCGTCGTTCATGTTCGGGTTGATGCTTCCCTCGTCAAGCTCCACCCGCTTCTGTCCCTTGCCCACGCCACACGCCGCTTTCACAGCTGGGTCGGACACGTTCACAGAGCCCCTGAAGAGAGATTCCATGCAACTTGTTAAGTTCACAAATTCAAATATGTTTGATATGCTAGGAAATTATCAGAGATCACCTTTGCCGCTCTGTATATGTCAGCGCCAACCCACTACAGAGGATCACTGTGAAGGGGAATTTCTAGTAACAGCAACATTCATTTGGTTTCAATATTTATTGCTTTAACTAGGATGGATAAAAGACATTTAGAACCATTTCAGAATTATTATCATTATTATTATTATTATTATTATTATTATTATTATTATTATTATTATTATTATTATTATTATTATTATTATTATCCATAGACATTGGTTATTTTGACAGTCTAGACGCGACTCTTTTCTAGCCCCACCTTTGACCTAATGGTCACAATGGGATACTCTTGCGAGCTCTGCTTGTTATTGTTAGAATAAAAGAACAGCATCGCAGTTACTGCTGGAAGCTGTCACTTCACACCAGATTTCACAGACATATCCTATCTCTGATAAGTCATTAAGGAGCTCAGAATTTGGAGGAAAACTTCCGCTCTCACAATTCTCGAGATTCTTACTCAACATGATATTGTTCTAACAGTATGACATTAATCATATAACGTGGTACAGTTCCAGTGGTGATGTGTTACCCTGTGACTTCCCACGGTTGTTTTTGGTTTGTTTGTTTGTTGTTTTTCCCTAGGACCGTACAGTGCCCGCCTAGGTGGTCAAGATAGAGTTATCGCGCCTGGTTTCCAGTGGACAGCGCTTCAGTAACCGTGGCATGGTAGTTCACAGGTGTTGAAATAGAAAACCCTTTGATTTTTAATTTGGTTTGTTTCTCTAAATGCGCCTGAAAACCTTTGATGGGGACGAAAAATATCATTCTAATAGCGCAGTTTGTACCTGATGACGTAAAGGTCTACGTCATTTCCGGCTCTCATCATCTCACTTTTGGCGTCTTGGTGCGTCCAGCCCTGGACATTTGTGTTACAGATCTGTACGATTTCGTCTCCATTCAACAAACCCGCTCTCCCCGCGATACCCTTCGGTGCTACCTGAGGGGGAAAAAAACAGGAAACAGAGGGAGAAGATTGGATTGATCAACCAATCGTGATTAGCTCTCTAGCACATTGGTCTTTAGATGCATGTTTGATCTTGACTCCATAGAGACAGAAAGTTTCATGTAACCTGGGATACCTGTAAATCTAAGCATGTGATTAGTGAAAAAAAAGATGTTCAGGTGCTTAAAACTTTCATGTCTCATCTCAGTCTAATAGTTTCCTTAGAGTTTGTTGGCAAGGGAGGTAATCAAGAACTCTCTCATAAAAATAGAGTATATCAGAGGCTTTTGTTCGTTTTGCTCCCATTTAGACCTACACAGCCGGCCGTGACGATTATAGCTATCTTCTAATTCTGTTGAATTTGTAACGTTATGCACTGTAGGAAGACAGTAGAAAATGAAAGATAAAGTTCTCTGTGCAGAGCAGGCGTGGAGTTGGATCTTGGCCGAACCCAACAGAACTCATTCAGAAATTCGAACAATTTTATTATATCTTCACCATTTCCTTCTATTTGTCGTGTGCTTGCTCATTGTCTTGCATTTCTGAAGCATTCAAAGCTGAATATTACTTTTAATGATATACTTACATGGTTTAACTGCTTTGGACCAGAGAAAATATTTATATGAGTCACATTCAAGAATATGTAAAGAGATGTTGACAGATCTAAACAAAAAAATTTTGAAATCCAAACAAAAACATATATATGGCTAAACAAAAAGTGATAGTATTCATAGAATAGTGGTGCCAGGCAGCCAACTCTTCGTGTCAGTTTACATTTTGTGCCGATCACAGACACTAAACTCTTTATGTCAATACACACATCGTGCCGAATACACAGATTCAGCACAACGTACCGGTGTTCATTATTTGCCTGTAACAGATAGTCAGCACTATGTATCGTTATACATTGTGTGCCGATAAGAGACATTTGACACAACATGTAACAGAAATAACGTGGCGATAACAGTAAGTAAATAAAGGCTTGGTGCTGGTAACAGACATGTGACACTACATGTCAATAAGCATAACGTGTATGTTACAGACATGTGACACTACATGTCAATAAGCATAACGTGTATGTTACAGACATGTGACACTACATGTAACAGAAATAACGTAGCGATAACAGTAAGTAAATAAAGGCTTGGTGCTGGTAACAGACATGTGACACTACATGTCAATAAGCATAACGTGTATGTTACAGACATGTGACACTACATGTCAATAAGCATAACGTGTATGTTACAGACATGTGACACTACATGTCAATAAGCATAACGCGTATGTTACAGACATGTGACACTACATATCAATAAGCATAACGCGTATGTTACAGATATGCGGCACTATTTTATATTAATATTTCGAAGATGTCAATAAGAGATATACAAGAACAATACGTGAATTTAATGTGTATTGCATGCTGAAATCAGTAATTCAACATTGTTTAACAATGTTCATAGCATCCCAGCATTCAGTTACAGCAAAGGTAAACACTTCGGGTTTTTTTTATAAAGTGAATTGAAAGCAAAATGGCTTTTTAATTTTATATTTATCTGGCACCCTGTCCAAATGAGTCATACATTAACCATTGTAGATAAAGGCGTTCATGATTTTAAAAAAAAATAATATTTAAAAAAAAACCAAGCATTTTCTGTAACTTACAGAATCAAACATGAAAAATTGCATGAAAATATCAGTACTTTTTAAGGGACTGGTTTTGAGGCTTTTAAAGTATCTCTTGTGTGTTCCCTTCAGAGTTTCATGAGAGCTTAAGGTCAGAGAGTATCCTCAATTACTGAAGTATACAAAACTACCAATGCATAGAAAGTATTTTAAAAATAACCCTCACTAAGTGATAAATAACTTTTTTTCAATTTGGATTATCAGAAATCAAGCCACAGGATATGCATCTGGTTTTGCTCGAATTGGTGCTATGATTTCGCCCTTCATGACTGCTCTGGTGAGCTAATAATATCCCGAACCGTTTTAGATGTAGTAGCAAAAAAGGTGGCAAATCCATCTCATGATCCTATTTCAACCTCAACCTTTATATCTCTACCTGTCTTTCACACCTGTCTTCCTCTATATCTCTGTCTGCTTCTACCTCTTATTCAATGTCTTTCAATCTTTTTTGTACACAAAAAGAAAAACAACAAAAAAACACTTCGTTAAGTCCCCGCTGTCTGAGGCCACGCTGGAAGTGGGCGCGGCCCGTGCGGGATAAGAGAAAGAATCCGCTTTCCGGTGTTTCCCTCTGAAGAGTTTCTCTTTGATAACATCACGTGATAGCGGTGTGTCCCCAGCACCTCACAGTGATGCCAGGGACAAGGATTCCTGACACAGCTTCTGTAAAGGCCACTTGTCGTGGACTAATGATATCAACAATCAATCCACGCCATAGTGCATGATGTTACTAACCACTGGTAGACTGCTGGGGTGTGATATGGTATGGGGGGAAATCCAAATAGAAAAGCAAAAACACCACACTTGGAGGACAACTTGGTAATTATAAAAGATCCAAAAAGGACGCGTGGTGTCTGTAAATAGTGTGAAACAGGGTCTAAAAAGAGGCAGATGTTAAATCTATACTTGTGTTGTTTCTTTTTTTAGTCCCGTAATTATAAAGTTGTGTGCCTGCCTCTTTTTAGACCATGGTATGGTGGGGACATTGAAAATAAAGAAGATTACCACTCCACAGCGACACGACATTTCCATCGTGATAGTTTATACAAAGAAACAGAACTTATTGCCAGACAGATTTCTGCAAATGGAAAGATAGAAACTAAAAGAAGAATATGTATTTCGCAACACTATATTGCCTTCAGTATTTTTCCTTATACACCAGACATTGCTGAATAATAGGTGTTGACTGCAAGTGGACAGAAAGAAAATTGATTTCTTTGATTAAAAACAAGTCTTTGCTTCACGATAAAACCTTAAAGACCCACTCGAATTGAAAGTTAAAAGAAGGGTACAAACACAAGGTCTCTGTCACACATTTTTTTATTTAAGTAGCAGATTTTGACTTTGATTGCGCAAGATCAGTAAAAATGGTTCCTCAGTTTTATCTTGGTGTGGAAAGGTTCATCCACACATTGTCAAATGACACGACAACCACGAAACTACAAATTGGTTTGGTCACTGTCTTGTAATAGTGCGGTACCGACCTTACCCATAAACCTATTGAATACTGCTTCACAATTCTTCAATGTCTTCGTCCATAACGCGACAATTCAAATCATTCCTCTTTCTCTTCGAGTTAATCTGCCCTGTTTCCGTCAGTATAGATTGGGATGTGTTGACTGGCACGGACAACAGAGCATAGAGCACGTGAGCGGTCCCACATCTAGATCAGTCAGACACACATTCTTGGCGAGCAGGCAATAAAAAAAAGACGTGCTGTTCTCGCTCTACTGCTGTAATGTGGTTTCTTCAAGACTTATGAGACATGTAATATAGCGGCCGGCATGAGAGCAGATATCCTGCCATGTGTTCGCCGCTACCTCACTCAGGTAAACCCTGAACAAAGGTATAAATAACACAGAGCCCAGAGAGGAGCAGCACTGACTCAAACAGAGATGCGTCTACCTGTTGCAGCACATTCAAATGGTATGTTAGAACGTGGTTAGAACAAGATAAGTACAGCTGGAAACAAGAGAGAGAGAGAGAGAGAGAGAGAGAGAGACAGACAGAGACAGAGACAGAGAGACAGAGAGAGAGAGAGGTGCAGATGTCAATTTTAGAATGCAATGTACAGGCATCAGCCGCATTAAATCCCCATCGGTCGATAGAGCAGGTCTATTAATAGACCTATACAAAAGGAATAAACTGATTAATCCAACCATGTAGAAGATGTGCTCTGGCATGAAACACAATGTTTTGATTAAAGGATTAAACATTTTTTTAGAATTAATTATACAACAAAAAAGATCCAGTTCTCGATTTGTTTTCCTCTTAGCCAAATCGTCCAGTGTTGGCTTCTTTGGTCTTTTGAAGGCCATGAGGCACTGTTTGTAGGTATTATTAAACCAATTATGCCTTTAAAAAGGGTTCCAGAAAATGCCTATCAATCGGACTGATAGAGGATCAAGGGTTTCTTGCTCTTTTTCGTGAAATTAGTACAAACTCAACCAGCTCATTTAATGCGTCTGTCTCTAACTTATTATGTACATATAGTTTCCACACACACCATGAATACCCGTTTGTCGCTATCTCATTAATGTTGCTTCATAGCTTTTCAAGCTACAGCGCTGTCACAAGAATCACACTCCACCCGTGGCATTCACGTGAAGTATACGACTTACTCACCTTTCTGGCTCTTCTGCACCTAAAAAGGACTTTATGGTATGCCAGAAAAAGATCTTCGACCAGATTTTACTGTACGGCAGACAATCTGCATCAAACCATCTATAAAATAAACATCGGAAGAATGTATAGGAACACACGAGAGATGCTGAAGCACCAGTCTGTTACGTTGTTCGAAGATGCACTTTTAACAAAGTCACTCGCATGATCAAGGCTATGCCTGTCTTCAAGGGATGGAGAGACCGTGCTTGACAGGTAGATTGGAGAAACCTACATTGCATTTCGCTGTGCGAAACAATTAGGCAGAGAAAACATGTGTAGGTCTAATCCTTCTGTGACTCTGGCCCTGTATCTGAGCCGAGGCTCGCACTGTAATCACCCTGCACGCAGTTCTTTTTCCATCCAGTATCTATGCCAGATGTGCAGAGTTCCAATACCTCATACTAGACCAAGAGTCGGATCAATGTGTGGGACCTAATGGTTGAAGGGTGCCTACGTTTGAGTTGGCTCTATCTTAATAAATATGGGTACATCAAGATTTAAGATTGTGGTAGCTGTTTCGCTACACAACAGTTTAACGCTCTATGTGTCTCTCTGCTTATCAGTTTATGTGTACAGCTGTCCCACAATTAGAATTCTAACAAAGCAAACTGTCGCACTGAAATCTTTTTAGAATAAAATTAATCAAACTTGTTAATCTTTTGTCAACATGCTGAATGTTTCGAAATCTTTACCAATTTCATTATACCAAAACACAATGTTATATGCATTGTTTATAGTTATAATGATCTACATATCCATGTAGTTTTGTAAATATTGAAAGGTTGGCAGCCCAACTAAACAAAGAGTCGCGATTTCAAAATTTATCTTTTTCTCACAATCCTGGATCGATAACTATCAGGTAAATCAGAAGATGGGACATTTTGAAGGTGAAGGCTTATTCTTATATGGTTAGTGATTACTGAAAAAAAAATGTATCCAAAACAACGACAATTTATAAATATTGTTATTGCTATTTTGGATGTCAAATAGTAGATCTTATTCTGATCTATTGTCGGATAGATAATTAATTGAATTACGGTACGCCGAAATGAAATTGCAGAGCGTAGATGAAGAAGCAAAGAACTTGTTATAGTAAAGCACGAAATATTGTTTTTTGTTGGGTTTTTTTTTTCTCTGTAGACACAAATAGATGCAGACCCTGCCATAACATGATTCCATAAAAATCGACTCTCGGAGATCTTTGCGTGACGCATTCATTGTACCGTACTCAGAAAAACGTATATTTCAGAACATAAAGAATTCTTTTCCTCTGCACAGTGCTAACATTGGCTTCCCCACATTACGAGCCTGTGTTTTTCAGTAAGGATAGATATAGGCCTATGTACCTTCCATACCACATTACTGTAGACCTTCTTTCCTCGCTCCCTCACCATCTAAAGCTGCCCGCTAAACGCCAGCGAGCATGTTTACAATTACATCGTGTATGTATACAAATAAAAAAATACAGAGAAAGTACGAAAGAGCACTTTATGGCTGGTGTTGCCCCTGTATTGGGATTCATCCGCTAGAAAGATTCAGAGGATTCAGAGGATTTCTCTCTGTGGCTCTTGAAGGTTGGAGGTGCGCTGGGTGTCGTGGAGATCTAGCTCTCGTACACGAGATCAATACGGTATAGCAATCGCACTGCTGGGTCGTGGAGATCTAGCTCTCGTACACGAGATCAATACGGTATAGCAATCGCACTGCTGGGTCGTGGATCTAGCTCTCGTACACGAGATCAATACGGTATAGCAATCGCACTGCTGGGTCGTGGATCTAGCTCTCGTACACGAAATCAATACGGTATAGCAATCGCACTGCTGGGTCGTGGAGATCTAGCTCTCGTACACGAGATCAATACGGTATAACAATCGCACTGCTGTATTTCATTTTTTTTTTTTTTAGTTTTTAATACTCCAAATTACTGGCAAGATAAATGCAAGAAATGTGAATTTTGTTTTTCAGTAAAATGGTTCGTCGACTTCACCATGGAACTGAAGGCCAGATGTTTAAAAAAATCTTTGCATGGCATCATCCACGCAGTCAACACGCTTTACATGTTAGCATATAGAATCTTTACATAGAATCATCTCAGTCAGCTGAAATTTTTATCGTTAATGGTTACCAAAACAGCTGCCATAGATTCATGAAATAGTTGCATAGGTTCAATATTTCTTAGTATCTCAAGTTAACCATTCACGTCGGGTCTTTATAAAGTTCTGTTGTTTCAGCAGTCATGCACGCAAACCATCAAAAAAGTATGACAGGATTTTATGAAACTCAAGTCTAAACAATCTGAGAATAATCGGGCAGACCCGTAACAAAATTAATATTACACTACGTGTAATAACTTAACCTATAGCACATAACGTTCAATAACAGCACAGTTCTCTGCAGTCCATAATGCTTTTTGATAATCTTGAGAGCTTGCTGTTCACTGCTTGGAGATCATAAAAGAATTAATAATGTTTGGAACCGGTAACTAAGTGTGCCGAGTAGATAATGAAAAATGACATCACGATCTTTTATCGCCTACGTTAAGATCTCTACATGATTGGCAGGGAAATTTGTTAAAAAAAAAAAAAAAGGCTTTAAGTGAATACTGGTAAATTTCACTGTTTTGTTTTGTTTTTGTTTGTATTTTTTATTTGTTTGTTATTGTTTTTGTTTTGTTTTTTTGTTTTTTTTGTCTTTTTTTGTTTTGTTTCTTTTTTGTTTGCTTTGTTTTGTTTTGTTTTGTTTTGCTTTGGATTTGTTTGTTTTTGTGTTTTTTGTTTGTTTGTTTTTTGTTTTTTTGTTTTTTGTTTTTTTTTGTGGGAGGGGTTTAAAAATTCAGAGTCTTTAAAGTACAGAATAATTTTGGCCTCCGATTTAACAGAACTAATAAATCCTAACTGTTTCACAATTCCTATGGACGACAGGTAACACTAACAGTTACAAAACTAGGGCCAAATCTGTAGAACTTACTGCGACGATGAATAACGGGAGACCATACTCTCGACCACCCTGCATCCGGAAGCCCCAGTTCTGTGAAGTGTTTTGGCGTCTGAGTACCACGCAATCCGCATGTCCTGACTGTGCCGCCATTTTGATTAGGGCTATCTGTTGAGAAGAGAGGTCAGTGGTGATACGCTTTGTACATAAATATTAAATCTGTTATTGAGGAGGCAGAAAAAAAGTAGAAAGGAAATAATTATGTCATTGAGAGAGAAGGGAAAAGAAGGGTAGGAGATGAGAAGCTGAGAGAGAAGAAAGAGAGAGAGAGAGAGAGAGAGAGAGAGAGAGAGAGAGAGAGCGACAGAGAGAGAAGGAGAGGGGAGGGAGAGAGAGCGAGACGAAGAGGGCGAATAGAGGAGGACGGCGTGAGGGCTGGAGAAAGAAAAAAAAACTTATCCTCAAGAGCGATGTGGAAACGACAGTAATTTTGTACTTAGTCTCTCTCGGTAACAAAGCTTATTCTCATGGAAATGTTAATTTGTGAAGCTCACCCAGTATTTCTTTTTATTATGTGATCCTTGCATGCAGAGTACTGCTGTTATAAATCTTTCACTCTATTTTGGCTTTTATTATTTTTCTTCTTTTCGATCGCTATTTCTTTTTAATTGGTCCATCAAATGGTTATCCTGATAATACAAGCGTATTTGTGTAGCTCAGTCGGCATAGCGCCGGATCGACAATGAGGTATCGAGTTCGACTCTTGAGTGAGAAAAAAGATGATAGTGTTGGATCCCTTGTAACCAAACATTACACTTGAGATGAGAAAGAGGCGCAGTGTCCGAGAAATACAGGGGATCTGAGATTTCACTTTTCTTCTAGATCTAGATCCTCATGGTGCCAGAGAAGCAAAAGTCTGTACAGGTCCGAATCTTACCTTACCAGTTTTCATTGCCTTTTCTTCTTCCTTTCCCACCCATTTGCCCTGAAGACATATTTTTACACTCTTTGAAGAACTTGTGATTTGTCTATACCATATCTATTTGCTTCCTTTCACAATTGCCAATTTGTGCATTAGGTTCGTATGGTATGTCAAAAAATTATTTGTTCCCACCTCATTCAATCTTGTGCGAGATGCCAAGGATTCATCTAAAACTTTTCACCGCTACAGTCTGTACCTTTCACTTTGGTCCTTCTCTCAAAATCCATGACTCAAACAAGGCAGGCGATCGCAAAAGTCTGATCTTTAACTTACCATTTTGCTGCGCAAAGGTGTCGTTCAAAAGGCTTGCGCTTCTCCAGACCAGTTTATATCCAATACATTCTTAAGAAAGAAACCGAACGGTTTCTACAGGGAGATATTATTAAGAGGATGGCGATCTTGTCTTCCACGTGACCTTAAGCTTTGCAGGCACACCAGTGGTCTGCACTCTGCAGTGCTGTACTCTGATCTGTATTTCAGGACAGCTTTTGATATTTGAAATTTAATATTTTTACAAACTTCCTGCAACTAACCCTGGTGATGTTTTTGATCTGTTTCAATCTTACTAGCACTGACCACGATTATTTTGTTGGTCTGTTTCAGTCTTCAAAATGAAATTATGATGTTGTTGTTGTTGTCGTCGCTGTTATTGATCTGTTTTAATCTTCTCACCACTGACCGTAATGTTGTTGTTTTTTGCTTATTTGTTTCAACCTTTCCGCGACTTATCATGATGTTGTTATTGCTGCTGATCTGTTGCCATCTTCCTATCGATAAACAGTGTGTTGTTGATCTAATGCAATCTCTCTACAACTGATCATGATGTTGTTATTGCTGCTGATCTGTTGCCATCTTCCTATCGACAAACAGTGTGTTGTTGATCTAATGCAATCTCTCTACAACTGATCATGTTGTTGTTATTGCTGCTGATCTGTTGCCATCTTCCTATCGATAAACAGTGTGTTGTTGATCTAATGCAATCTCTCTACAACTGATCATGTTGTTGTTATTGCTGCTGATCTGTTGCCATCTTCCTATCGACAAACAGTGTGTTGTTGATCTAATGCAATCTCTCTACAACTGATCATGTTGTTGTTATTGCTGCTGATCTGTTGCCATCTTCCTATCGATAAACAGTGTGTTGTTGATCTAATGCAATCTCTCTACAACTGATCATGTTGTTGTTATTGCTGCTGATCTGTTGCCATCTTCCTATCGATAAACAGTGTGTTGTTGATCTAATGCAATCTCTCTACAACTGATCATGATGTTGTTATTGCTGCTGATCTGTTGCCATCTTCCTATCGATAAACAGTGTGTTGTTGATCTAATGCAATCTCTCTACAACTGATCATGTTGTTGTTATTGCTGCTGATCTGTTGCCATCTTCCTATCGACAAACAGTGTGTTGTTGATCTAATGCAATCTCTCTACAACTGATCATGATGTTGTTATTGCTGCTGATCTGTTGCCATCTTCCTATCGATAAACAGTGTGTTGTTGATCTAATGCAATCTCTCTACAACTGATCATGATGTTGTTATTGCTGCTGATCTGTTGCCATCTTCCTATCGATAAACAGTGTGTTGTTGATCTAATGCAATCTCTCTACAACTGATCATGATGTTGTTATTGCTGCTGATCTGTTGCCATCTTCCTATCGATAAACAGTGTGTTGTTGATCTAATGCAATCTCTCTACAACTGATCATGATGTTGTTATTGCTGCTGATCTGTTGCCATCTTCCTATCGACAAACAGTGTGTTGTTGATCTAATGCAATCTCTCTACAACTGATCATGTTGTTGTTATTGCTGCTGATCTGTTGCCATCTTCCTATCGATAAATAGTGTGTTGTTGATCTAATGTAATCTCTCTACAACTGATCATGATGTTGTTATTGCTGCTGATCTGTTGCCATCTTCCTATCGATAAACAGTGTGTTGTTGATCTAATGCAATCTCTCTACAACTGATCAAATGTTGTTATTGCTGCTGATCTGTTGCCATCTTCCTATCGATAAACAGTGTGTTGTTGATCTAATGTAATCTTTCTACAACTGATCATGTCGTTGTTGTTAATACGCTTCCTTCCAATGACGATGATGTTACTGTAGTTGCTTTTGTTGACGTTGGTGCTATTAGGAATTGATTTTGCTTTGTTATTTGCTTTGAGTTACATCGTATATGTTGATGAAGTTTTAACGAGACTTTTCTTGACGTTCACCTGTTTTACGTAAATGCAAACGGCCTCAACCCTTCGATGCTGAAACTTGTTTTGTATGTCAAAAAAAATTTCTTACTTAAACATGAACCCGCATCATATGGTTTCGGCATGTGCTGTTTTCATGTAAATGTGAGATATATCTAATATTTTTCAGTCTTCAAATATAACATGTTGTTTAATGCACTGTCATATAATGTATTAAAGTTATACTGTGAAAAAGGCGCTTTTTATAATTATATCTCATTCCACAAGAATAATTTCTCTTGCTCGAAATGATTTCGTTGTGGAAAATAGTGCAGGAATTGGCAAATTTCGTCCAAGGTATAATTCCTCTGAATACATTACTAGAGTATAATATAATATTTAATTGATATCTAACAATGTTTCTACAGCGTTTCGAAAAGCATAATTCAAAAACAAAAACTTCACATATTTGCAATTTTAAAAAGTCATTTTCTAGATCCACAGTGAAAATGATTGATCAAGAATATTTGATTTTTACCGAACGTCCATATTTTATTTTTCTATTAATTCAAATCTAATATTGAAAAAACACGTCAGAATTTTTTTTAATGTTTAAGGACCAAATAATCAAATCCGAAGAAATTTTCTTTTATGTTTGAAGATACTTTACAGCTAATTCTGGCAGACGATAGAACGAGATAGAACCTCTATATTCCAAGGTTCTGTAATGCCATGAATCTATCATTGTAAACAAGACAGATTTCCCGTTAGACAAACAACTCAAAGTCTTTCACGAAAAATTAAAAAAGAGAAGTGATATCGCGCCTGGATTGCGATTCACTATTAATTGAGTGAACAATTTTCTTTCAATAAAAATATGTTAAAATGGTTGGCACTTATCAAAGACCAAAAAAAGAAAAAGAAAATGAAAAACTCAGGGTAGAGAAACTAAAATAATATAACATCAAAATTGTATCAGAACAGATTGGGTGGAGTCAAAGAGACATTGTGATGCCGTAACTAGGTGAAGTTCCTTAGACAAGATAGGCAAAAAAATATGATTATTTTATTTGAATACTAAGAGCATCGACTATATCTCAAACACTTCTACTGTTACAGAAAAAAACATTGATCAACAGCAGCGACAACAACCTCAGCCAATACTGATAGCGCTACTACTACTACTACTACTACTACTACTACTACTACTACTACTACTACTACTACTACTACTGCTGCTACTGCTGCTACTACTACTACTACTACTACTACTACTACTACTACTACTACTACTACTACTACTACTACTACTACTACTACTACTACTACTACTACTACTACTACTACTACTACTACTACTACTGCGGCTGCTGCTGCTGCTGCTACTATTACTACTACTACTACTACTACTACTACTACTACTACTACTACTACTACTACTACTACTACTACTACTACCACTGTAAATACAATGTACTACTACTGCAACTACTGGTGATGTTGATGGTGGTGGAGCTGCGCTTGTAATGTTGGTGCCATTAACCGATTAGTTTATTTTGCTGCAACTGTGCAAAAAGTGGTAGGAAACAACAAAAAACGTAGCAATTTGCTAATTTTTGTTGTTGTTTCTTGTTGTTTTTGTTTTTGCTTTGCTCTTACCCCTTTTTTTTTTAAGGAAAAAGAGGTAGGTGAACAGAAGGTTGAGATAAAAATTTATCTTGCTTGTACAAAAAAAAAATAAGGAGAAAAATTGCAACATGGTAGATGAAAGCTCAAGTGGTGAGACAGGTGGATGCCAAGACGTTACAGATAGAGAGCCTTAAAGTTTAAATTCCTCTAATGATTTTAGGCTAAATGAGTGTAAAATTCATCGAAGGGAAAAAGTAAATGATTCGGTATGAATAGTTACAGGAGAGAAAGAGAAGAAGAAGAAGAAGAGTAGGTGGGTTGTTGGATAAACAGGTAGATGGAAAGATCGTTAAATGATTCAATAGGTTAATAATAATCATGCGCATTAACGAAGTAAATATAAAAACAAAACACAGGCCCCAAAACGCATGCATACATACATACATTCAAATATACATAAACATACATACACATATGCATACATACATACATACAGTCATACAGACAGACAGACATAATATGATATAGAATATATAAATTGACGAATAAAAATATAGTTAGTTAGATAGATAGATAGAAAAATAGATATATAGGTAAACAGAGAGAGAGAGAGAGATAGAGAGATAGATAGATAGATAGATAAATAGATAGATAGATAGATAGATAGATAGATAGATAGATAGATAGATAGATAGATAGATAGATAGATAGATAGATAGATAGCTGGATGGATAGATAGATAGGTAATTATGAAATACATGGGCCAATGCCTTGCCATGATACTGGTGTTTCGAGCCCTGTTGCTCACATCAGGCGGCTGTGGCGAAGTGTCCAGGTATTTCATAATTATTAATCCTGCTCCTTATTGTTGAGCACTTTCATTCAATATGTTAGTTCGGTTTTAAATCATTATAGACAAATAGATAGATAGATAGATAGATAGATAGATAGATAGATAGATAGACTTATTACGTTAAAAAATTTACACTATAGAAAAAATGGATCAATGTGTACATAAAGTTTTCAAAGAAAGGTGAATATAGTTATTAAGCGAGATGGCGGAGGGAGAGAGAGAGAGAGAGAGAGAGAGAGAGAGAGAGAGAGAGAGAGAGAGAGAGAGAGAGAGAGAGAGAGAGAGAGAGAGAGAGAGAGAGAGAGAGAGAGAGGAGATAATTTTATTCCTGGAAAGCTGTGCCCTTTTGAACCTAGTGGTTTAGGTTATAATAATTATGATGTCACACTTCTTAAAACTTCCTTTCCTTTTGGGCAAGGCAGAGCTAGAGGCCGAAAAATAGTGAGACTCGTTATGTGTGTATGTTAGAAAGAGAGAGGCATAGGCAAACATAGTGGGTAGGTCTGGGAGAGAAAGAGAGCGCGAGAGAGAAAGGGATAAAGAGAGAGAGAGAGAGAGAGAGAGAGAGAGAGAGAGAGAGAGAGAAAGAAAGAAAGAGATAGAGAGAGAGAGAGAGAGAGAGAGAGACAGAGATAGACAGACAGACAGACAAAGAGAGAGATGAATAAAGAAAATGGACAGCGTAAAGAGGTGACTTTTTTTCAGCTTAATAAAAAGGCTTTTAACTTCAGAAAAGTATCTGGGCTTTTACATAATGTATATAATGTATATCTTTCTTAGAATTACTTGGAAAAAAAGGGGGGTGGAGGGGAAAATAGGCAACTGTTTTGTTTTGTTTTTTCTTCCCCTCTCTTTTCTGAGCCAATTTAGAAATCTAGTATTTTTTAGCCATTTATTTTCATATAAAGCAGTACAGAGGATCTTGAATGAGTGCCAAATAGGTTGCCATAAGTTCTAAACCAAAGGTGCTGACTCCACAACCATAAATTGTTCCTAATGCAAGGCGAGAGAGAGAGGAGAGAGAGAGAGAGAGAGAGAGAGAGAGAGAGAGAGAGAGAGAGAGAGAGAGAGAGAGAGAGAGAGAGAGAGAGAGAGAGAGAGAGAGAGAGAGAGAGAGAGAGAGAGAGAGAGAGAGAGAGAGAGGAGTGCACACAGGTGAACCAAAACATCTCGTGGTTTGGTCTCGATAGAGCACAGGCAAGCATCGCGGTTTTTTTTTACAAAGTGTGTTCCCTTATGCTCGCTAGGTGATTTTTTTATATTATTATTACCTTTATTACTGATTCAAATAGATATAACAATAAATCAATCAGACAGGTGTGTTTTAACTCAGTTTGGTACCTAGAAATGTCAGGTTTTTAAATGAATACAACTGATAGAGTGAGTGTCTGAGTGTCTTTGTTTACTCAGATCTAGTCTATGTTAACTGTCTTTAAAGTAAGAGCATTTCTGAAATTATATTTTTGGATTCCGACTGCTATGTCGATTGATTTCCTAAGGAAACAAGTCTTTACGTAAAAAGATATACAGTGTATTATTTTATAACTTATATAAGGCTTCATCGGGCGTTCTTTAAACAAGTCGCGAGGAGACCAACAGATTGGACCGCAGCAACACCCCAGCTGGGGAGGCTGTGATCAGTTATGGGGTGTAAATGTCACGTTTCAAAGCTTTTCTCTCGTTTACAGTTCATTTTGACCACAATTTTCTGATCCGGTAAACCTAAATTGAACATTTAATAGTTACCCTCGAGTAAAAACATATAGATTTAATACTCGAAGTCTAACGCAAGGGTATATAGATTGGATACTCAGTGTTACACTAGAGTATAAAGATTGAATACTCAAGGCGTTACCCTAGAGTGTACTGATTGAATACTCAAAGTGTTACCCTAGAGTATAGAGATTGAACACTCAAAGTGTTCCCCTAGGGTAAACAGATTGAACTCTCACAGTTTAACCCTAGGGTGTACAGGTTGAACACTCAAAGTGTTACCCTTACGTATACAGGTTGAACACTCAAAGTGTTATCCTAAGGTATACAGATTTAACACCCAAAGTGTTACCCTAAGGTATACAGATTGAACACTCAAAGTGTTACTCTAAGGTATACAGATTGAACACTCAAAGTGTTATCCTAAGGTATACAGATTTAACACCCAAAGTGTTACCCTAAGGTATACAGATTTAACACCCAAAGTGTTACCCTAAGGTATACAGATTGAACACTCAAAGTGTTACTCTAAGGTATACAGATTTAACACCCAAAGTGTTACCCTAAGGTATACAGATTTAACACCCAAAGTGTTACCCTAAGGTATACAGATTGAACACTCAAAGTGTTACTCTAAGGTATACAGATTGAACACTCAAAGTGTTATCCTAAGGTATACAGATTTAACACCCAAAGTGTTACCCTAAGGTATACAGATTTAACACCCAAAGTGTTACCCTAAGGTATACAGATTGAACACTCAAAGTGTTACTCTAAGGTATACAGATTGAACACTCAAAGTGTTACCCTAGGGTATACAGGTTGAACACTCAAAGTGTTACTCTAAGGTATACAGATTGAACACTCAAAGTGTTACCCTAGGGTATACAGGTTGAACACTCAAAGTGTTACCCTAACGTATACAGATTGAACACTCAAAGTGTTACCCTAGGGCATACATATTGAACACTGAAAGTGTTGCCCTCGGGTATACAGATTGAATACTCAAAGATTTAATGGAACTTATGGTTATCTTGAAAGTGTTGCCCTCGGGTATACAGATTGAATACTCAAAGATTTAATGGAACTTATGGTTATCTTGAAAGTGTTGCCCTCGGGTATACAGATTGAATACTCAAAGATTTAATGGAACTTATGGTTATCTTGAAAGTGTTGCCCTCGGGTATACAGATTGAATACTCAAAGATTTAATGGAACTTATGGTTATCTTGAAAGTGTTGCCCTCGGGTATACAGATTGAATACTCAAAGATTTAATGGAACTTATGGTTATCTTGAAAGTGTTGCCCTCGGGTATACAGATTGAATACTCAAAGATTTAATGGAACTTATGGTTATCTTGAAAGTGTTGCCCTCGGGTATACAGATTGAATACTCAAAGATTTAATGGAACTTATGGTTATCTTGATCATGTCTCTCGTCCAAGTTTACATGCACAAAGAAGACCATATATATATATGTAGACAATACCATATATATATATATAGATATGGGTATTTATACTGTGAATATTGGCTGTAACTTTCATTTAATTATTTATAAGCCTGAGTCGATTGGACAAGCGAGATCGGGGTAATTTTTTTTTTTAAAAAGCAGTCTTAGTTGTAGATTTGTTTGTTAAATATCAATAACAGTAACAGACGCAAAAAACATTTTTAACATTTCAGAAACTGTAGTGCCTGATTAAGTTGATCATAGGATGTCCTGCTAAAATGATACTCCGGCCACAAAAATCTATCGCCTCCATTAGAGAGAGCTGCGGATCTGTCAGGGAGATGCCTCTGTCTAAAAGCCCATGCTATAAATCAGTTGGGCTAACAAAATATCAGTGATATATGGAGACATGGGCTCTAATGGTCTCCACATTATGGCTTGACCTAGGAAACTGGCGATACATTATGGAAATCAAATATCTATTACATTAAACACTTAGAATTAAACAGGAGCGAATATAATCATAACTGACAGTTACAGAAAGAGAAGAATGACAGAGAAAGGGAGGGTAGAAAGAAAATGGATGAGATGGATAGAGAAAGAACGACTGAAGAAGAAGACGAGGGAGAGAGACAGAGAGAGATAGATTGACAGAGAGAGAGAGAGAGAGAGAGAGAGAGAGAGAGAGAGAGAGAGAGAGAGAGAGAGAGAGAGAGAGAGAGTGAGTCAAGATCGAAAATACAACTGAGACTAAGAGAGACATATTATATCATAACATTTGAGCCAGTTCTTACAATTCAGTTTTTTACTAAGCCTAGCTTATCGGCCTAGCTTATCGCAGTGATACGGAAAACCCACAAACTGTGACATAAAAAAAATCATTATTATTAGAAACAGGCCAACCATCAACCAGTTGTGACGATACTGATGCCTCTTTAAAGGTAGGCCAAGTCACCGAAGTGAACTTACTTTTAATGTTAAGGGTTATACTGATTTATTTCTTAAATCTGTAAGCATACATAAAACATGTATTTAGCATAGAATTGTGCAGATAACGTACATTTTGTTCAGCCTACAGGCCCATACAACAAAAATATTTGCATGTAACTGCATTAGGTGTTAACTCTTTAAATCATATGTTACCTTTAATGAAAAATTTCGCCTACACTCGGCCTGGTCTTTAGGAGGGTTCGGACGATACGTGACGATCTTCTCTAAACCTTTGTCAGTCGAAGGCAAGAGGTTGTCCATCTCAGAGCGGAATGATCAAAATCGCAACTTGGAATTTAAGCTAGGATTTAACGCGCACCCAAATCCTCTAATAGATTAGCTTAGTTATGATTGTTATGATGTGGGGCTCGAACACGCCAAGGTCCTTGCGGCTAGGATAAGGTATTAGGCCGGACGCTCGGACCCCACAGCCACTCGCACTTACCTCCCTGTTGCTTGTCAACTGTACGTTCTTTCCGTTTAAAAAAAGTAAACTTGGCAGCTGCTACTTATCGCAACATGAACAGACGTCAGAGTTTACCTAATGTCGTGAGCCCTCTACCCACTCCCAGAGTTAAAGTCACTAATGTACTATCCACAATCCTGAGCCACGCACTGACAATAAAAGAAAACATAAAATAGGGAGGAGGGATGGGTGATAGGCGCGCCTCCAATGAATATTCTCGAAAAGTTGCAAAAGAATGAAATGAAAATAATTGCTCTCTACAACACAAAATCTTGCTAAGAGTAACGGTAATTTTCGCGATATTCCATCATGTATCAGGCTCAAGTCCATGAGAGTAAAATAAATGTAGCACGATTTATTTATTTTTTTTTTTTGTAATGTTTGTGCTGTGTGTTTTCTATCTGTTTGGTGGTACATAATGGTGATCTCATTTTATCTTACTCACTATTACGAGGATAAAATTAGTTTAAAACACCCATCATTACTGGAGCTGTGCGCTAACCTAAAACAGGGACATGTCAGTTTTCTCCACCCTGAGCAAAATTGTTAAATTCGATGTAACTAAGCGCCTCTCTCTCTCTCTCTCTCTCTCTCTCTCTCTCTCTCTCTCTCTCTCTCTCTCTCTCTCTCTCTCTCTCTCTCTCTCTCTCTCTCTCTCTCTCTCTCTCTCTCTCTCTCTCTCTCTCTCTCTCTCTCTCTCTCTCTCTCTCTCTCTCTCTCTCTCTCTCTTTCCTTCCCTCCCTCCCTCTCTCACTATACAGCAGTTATCTTTCAAACATGTTTCCTGATTAGTGTAGCGTCTGTAGAAACAATGTTGAATCCATCTAGAAGGATTTATAACGCTTTATTGCATTCATCTCATTAAAGTGACGCCAGCAAAATGTTCATCACTCGAGGAAGGCCAATTGTATAAGTTCAAAATCGGTTTGTTGCGCTCGACAAAAATTTGCTGGTGCCATTAAAATTTCAAGGGGATCGGCACTACGTTGCGCTTTGCTATTTTTCGCTCACAGTTTGACCTTTCTGTTCATACCTGAAACATGATAGATTTACTTAGAACATAGGAAAATGGACATACACCGCCAGACAAAACATGGCACAACGCGAGAGAAGAGGAACGTGATGAGTGGCTTTGTTTTCACGCTCAAAGCAGTTTTGTAACTATAGCTAATGACACCGCAGTTTTGTAACTATAGCTAATGACACCGCAGTTTCGTAACTATAGCTAATGATACCGCAGTTTTGTAACTATAGGTAATGACACCGCAATTTTGTAACTATAGCTAATGACACCGCAGTTTTGTAACTATAGCTAATGACACCGCAGTTTTGTAACTGTAGCTGATGATACCGCAGTTTTGTAAGTATAGCTAATGACACCGCAGTTTTGTAACTATAGCTAATGACACCGCAGTTTTGTAACTATAGCTAATGACACCGCAGTTTTGTAACTATAGCTAATAACACCGCAGTTTTGTAACTGTAGCTGATGATACCGCAGTTTTGTAAGTATAGCTAATGACACCGCAGTTTTGTAACTATAGCTAATGACACCGCAGTTTTGTAACTATAGCTAATGACACCGCAGTTTTGTAACTATAGCTAATGACACCGCAGTTTTGTAACTATAGCTAATGACACCGCAGTTTTGGCTTCGTTAACTGAAACTTGGTTTTACTGTAGCGAGTCAGCGAGTTTCTTTTGATATCAAGCACGTATGATTAAAGAATTATAATCTCCTAATACGTCTTTTGACTTTTTCTAAGAATACCCAGGTTAACATAAGAGCAGAGTTGAGTCCACGCATCTCAGCTGTGTACACAACGGATGAGAGAATCATGAATTTACACGTACGCAAAAATCTTAGTGAAGAAATTAGCCAAATTTTAGTGGGAAAGTTAATGTCTTCAAGGAAGAAAGAGAAGTAGTACAGATGTGAAGCCAAGAAGAAAGTGGGGAAAACACTGGAATATGAATCAATCCCATAACTCTCTAACACACACACACACACACACACCAGGCCTCCGAGCCTCGAGGTGTGCTTACCGTTAATTATTTTTGTAGTGCGCGCTGTTTTGTTTTTCTTACCTCCGGTGCTTCCGTGCTGGAATTGTTCGCTTGACATTTAAGGTAATGGGGCCAAACTAAAAGTCATTTCAAATTAATAGCCCCGAATATTCATTTGAAAATTGGTTTAAATCTATGCTCAGATAGTATGATACACGTAGCTACATACCCAAAAGAACTTGTACTGATAACGTCTTCATCTATTTCAATTTAATGACATTTTTCAAGGGTTGTTCTTGTCACTTATTTTCTTGCGCTCTTCGATGATTTTTTAACTTTTTTTTGTTTCAATTCTTTTCTAATGTCTCTCATCAATTGTTTCTAAAAACCATAGATGTAAAAAATCCGAGGCCCGACTGGTTTGAGAACCACTGTAATGGATTTTCTAAATGTTGGGAGCTGACAGTTGGAAACGCTTAGACTCGTTTGCTTCTCTGGCTATTCAGGTTATTCAGCTGAAATGACCCTTTTCCAAGCTGCCAGGTTTTTTTTAATTATCTTTATTGTATGACGAATATGATTTAATTCTAAACAATAATACTTACGCGCTAATTAATAAACCACGATTTAATTTGTAACAATAGGAATTCGTAGGATCACGAAGACACCTTGCCAGATATGTTAAACCAGGAGAGCATTTATTTCTGCAATCATTGCTTGAAAAGTGAAAGTGAATTTCGAATACCGCTTTATCCGTGCGTTATAAAAAGCATTGCGAATACTGTATAGTCTTGTAGCTGATTAAGATATGAGAACAAACAACGCTTCTCAAACCCATCCCCTAATTCTTGATTCAATCAACACGTTAGTATGTCGTGTTTGAATTTTTCAAAACTGTATAGTTTACCTACAAACAGTTAATCGATGTTTAACGTTATTATAATTCTCTCAACTAACTTTAAGAAAAAAACTTACTGAACAATATATTACCCTGTAACCAAGAAATCCACTGGTTTGCGAAGCAGCACAGTTCGTATGTTAATGCTCGGTCTAGTCAGACGTATTCAACACACATCCAGCAAATCGCTTGAAACACCTGAAGCATCCAGGTATTCCTCCCCACCAGGTTTCACTGTCTCTAGAAATGGTCGAGATCAGATCTGGCACCCACTCGGCACCGCTGCAGCCAGCAGCCAGTGTTACTTCTGTGCTTGCGCCTCTCTCGCTCTCCCACTCGCACACACACACACACACACTCGCACACATCAAGTCGGAACTCGCGTGTGGGCGTGTGGCTAGAGTTCGCCAGTCAGGATGAGCAGGAAACCTAAGGCAATGCCAGTCATGGGCGTTAGGTTTAAAACATAAATAAAATTCACAAAGTACATTGCATTTTTATCACAAAGTATGCCTTGGCGTTTTTAAAAACATGTTACTTTAACTTCTTTTTCAGTGCCTTGATGAAACTAATCTTTAACTTCCAACATAACTGTTAAAAATAACATAATGATGTTTGTTTAACACTTATAAACAGTGTATAAAGTTTATTACCATAAAAATATTTTGAGCACAAAGAAGAACAGCAAAAGTCTCAGGGAACTCACGCCTACAAAATAATCATAGTACATGTATCATAGAAAATGCAGCACAATTTTTGTCTTACATTCTTTTATTTAACTAGAAAATCTCAAACTGCGAATTTTCCTCAATTATACATAGTTTAATACAATTTTAAATACATGCAGTTCTCAGAGGACTTTAAAAAACAACAACAGAAAAACACATATGCGTTCAGCGAGAAAAGCTTTGCACCTATTAATACATTAGAAGTTCATTAGCATCCCATGCTATTCTTCCTGTCTGGTTATTTTTTACCCATACCCAAATTCTTTCAGAATAGGTATATATCTCTGTGTATATAAGTAATCGAGGAAAGCGATATCAATGTTGTGAAGACACCACATCAAATTCTCTTGTAAGCATCCCATTAGCCTTTAGAAGATGCGCTCTGTTTGTAAAATTTCTAACTGCGAACAGAAACCGACACCGCACTCCACTCCAGTAAAAGCGATACACTGTACTATATTCATGCAGTATATTTTACATATTAGTTCGAATAGTAAGTGTTTTCATATAGTGGTGGAAGAGCCGGCTAATGCCCCCATGCAAAGCGTCTTTATCTTTCTTGGCAACTTTCCTGGTCATGGGGATCACGCACTTTGTCCGAGACTAAAATGAATCCACGGAACTTGTACCCTGAGGCACTTTTTTTTTTTTTAATTATTTACACAAGACTGAAACCCAGTCGGAAGAATAAAGATATCGTTAAATCTGAATCATCTTGCAATTTTTAGGTGTCATAGGAAGAAAGCAAGATACAATCTAAATAGATTCATGACATCGACAGACTGCATGGGATGAGACCGTAAATATCTTTGGCGAACCTTCAAAATTATAAGGGAACAACTCGAGGGTCGCAACGTAAACTATCGTAAGTCGAAT
Source organism: Elysia crispata (assembly GCA_033675545.1). Lineage (NCBI taxonomy): Eukaryota > Metazoa > Mollusca > Gastropoda > Plakobranchidae > Elysia > Elysia crispata. The sequence continues at coordinate 13,637 of JAWDGP010002658.1, read as the reverse complement.
TTTTTCAGAAATCGAGGTTTTTCGGCAAAATACAGACAAATACCATGCGCATGTTGTGACAAAACCTCATATGATTAATTATGACCTCGTAATTGCAATTAATTAAAATATCGTATCTTGAGCTCCGTGAAAATATACAACGTATACTATCGTAATTTGACTTACTATAGTATACTTGAGATATTTTAGCTCATAACTCGAGATACGATAGTATGCGGCTGTAAAATTCTGAAATTAACTTTTCTGATTATTTTATAATATAATTATAATAGAGCTGTTGGTAATTGCAATTCCATACTGGAGATTTATATTGCTTATGAACTGTATTTTTGTAAGCCAGTGTTATTCTTGAGGAAAAAAAAACATTGTATGGGATAAGGTGTCATTTATTTTAGCCACAGAAATTACTACTTATTTATTTCTACATTCATTAAAACCACTTATTGCCTGTTTTTGCCGATCACGAGAGGCTCTGGAAGCCGAACTACACTACCTGACGTTTGAAAGAAGGAATTGGTTATCATTAAAATTATTTCTTGTTTAATACACAATGTATTTTTTGCTTCTTTGAACCAAAGATAAAGAATAAAGAATATGGATGAAATTCAGAGCATGTTGTGCGATGGTTCACTTGTCACGAAGTAGATGTAATACATTGGCCATGTCCATGAAGAGCCATTAGCCATGTTTCGCAGATTGAGTTACGTACCGTCAGCATGAGTCATAACGTAACAAACACGTGGTTTCCCTAGTGACGTGTACAAATCGGCCTGCGTTGTTTACATCGGAAGCCGCAAGCGAGCGTTAGGCCTGGTCAGTCTGGTCAGCTGTCTAGACTAGTGAAATCTGCTGCTGCTGCTGGTATAACTGTCTCGGATCATGTGATTGTTATAAAATGTAACGGTGTGACATTCAGTGCAGCAGTGGAAACACACTTTCCATAGCGCGCTTGCACCTGGTCCAGGCTAGTACTCAGTACCGGTAGCATTAGAGCATCGTTGGCAGTCATCATGTAACAATTACATAACAGTTACGTTCACGGTGAGAGAGCTAGCAGACGCTTTGTTTTCCAGCAAAAAAAAATATCTTCTGACAAATAATCCCATTTCTTTTCAATACGTTATATACACACAATTTGAATGAAAATGTTTTTTGTATTTTCTTTTCCAATTTGTTTTCTCCATTTTTATATAATTCTGATCATCATATCATGGTTAGAGATCACAAAAGGCGGATATGCAAAGACCTGAACTTAAAGACCACGAAGAGAAACTGGAAGAGATACTTCCGAGCCTTAAGCTAGAGATAGTCATGGACAGGTAAGAAAAAGACCCGGAACACTGAAGCATTGATGTGCACAAGAACAACATAGATCAGGAACTGAAGATTAAAAAAAGGGGAGGGTGTAAAAAACATGTTGTAATAAGTCCTGTCATGATATTATATTTCGAGATCACAGAGGCAGAAGCCGCAAAGATCAGTCCAGATGTTTAGGTCCAGGAAGAATAGCTGGAAGAGAGCCTAGGCCTGTAAAGCTAAGGATCTCCATGTTCAGGAGACAAGATAAGAGAAAGGAAAGACCTGGAGGACTGAAAAATTGAGTCATTCAAGAACTACGTGGACGAGGAACACTGATGAGTCGTAATTCGACAAAACACATCCTAGAATGTGTCTGTGGATGAGTTAAAAAAAATATTGTTCCCTTATGCAAAAATTTCTCCTTAAAAATGATTGATAATCTTGAACGGGAGAGAGGATTCCTCCATTCTCCCTAATTAATAAGAGGTTTAATCGTAGGTTCAAAACAAACAACAACCAAAAAAAAGTTTGTTCAGTTATATTTATTGTTTTATTAGATAGAATTTATAAAAATGTCCAGCCTTACTTTTATCTTAATCTGTAAAGTATGTTCTATTTAGATATATATACGAAAATCTGTGTCAGTTCTTGGTGTAATTAAATTTGCTCTTGAATCAAATAATTTTGTGTAATTCTTATCATAAACTGTCTTTAAATTATATCTGATTTATTTTAAATACAATATATTTAAAATTTAACAAATACCTAGTCTTTATAAGCCTCAGGTTTCACCCCCATATTAATCTTTCTTTTTTGTGATTCCTTTTCAGAAGTAAAACGTGGGACTTTGTTTGAATCCTCAAAGCTTTCTTAGCATCCAGTTTCTATTTCTTTCCATACCGCATTTAAAGAGCACAAGAAAAAATATGTTTACTGGAGCAAAAGCCTAATTAATGAACGTTAGGAAAAAATCTGATGTGAATTATCAAATGTGTTTAATTGTAATGCAATGGTAATTGAAAGTCAAACAAATTAAAGATAATTTAACACGCAATGATCTTATATGTATTATTTTTTTTAAATATATCAACATACGTAACAATGTCATATTCGTTTATATCATTTACATAAATTCCATTGATGTTATTTTTAAAACACTCTATTATGTGTCTTAGACCCACCATACCCACAGAAGGAATGCTAGGCTTTGCACAAGATAATTATATTTTCAAGGCATTCTGCACTGTATTTCTTATATACCACACACGCAGTGTGAAAACAAGGGGTGGTGCGTAAGTTTCGGAAATTTTGAGCTCACGCGGTCACGGTGGCAATACACTGAGCGACATGTCGCGGCATATTGCATCAGCCAGTTGACTCAGTCGCGCTTATCGTGCGAAAAATCGTATAGAGTGAAAGCAAAACAATGGGAGGAAAAAGTGAAAACTCAATGACAGCCACACGCCCACATGAGCATATAACCCAGATAGTTTTTTGAATTTTTAATTTAATTTTTTTTCTAATGCTGAAACTGATTGAAAAACGGTCCCACGTTTGTTGCCTCAACAATGTCTTGTTCTAGATTTAGTTAATTACAAGCCAGAGGTCATACACAGAGAAAACACGGTCCAACATTGCTCTTCGATCCATTCGCTACCTTTCAGGTGGCCGCCGTTTTGGACTTTGTTGATTTTGTCTGTTTAATCGATCCAGGAAAAACAATCAATTTTGTCTGAATGGTGGACACTTGAATCAATCGACACCCTATAGCCATACGACGAAATACATCCTAGAATGTGTCTGTGAATGAGTGAAAAAATTTGTTGTCTCTTTATGCAAAAATTTCCCCTTTAAAATGATTGATAATCTTGAACGGGAGAGAGAATTCCTCCATTTTCCCTAATTGACAAGAGGTTTAATAGTAGATTAAAAAAAAACAACCTTTGTTCAGTTATATTTATTGTAATTTTAGAAAGATTTTCTTAAAATGTTTTATTTTACTTTTAAATAAATCTGTAAGGTGTGTTCTATTTGGATGATTACCAAAATCTATGTCAGATCTTAATGAGATGAAATTAACTCTTGAATCAAATACTTTTGTGAAACAGTGTGTATTAGAAATTTATTTCTTTTTTTTTTATAATTTGCATGTCTCTGAATAAACTCTGTGTAACACTCTGCATAACTCCTGCATTCAATACATTCAGAGTTTACGTAAATGTTTATGTTATTCATTAAGTGATTTAAATTCATTGTACAGAGTTTACCATCCGTCATTTTTATAATAGTAATTGATATTACTTTTAACCACTTTACAGAATAAATATATTTGTGGATTAAATCTACCACAACCTGGGAAAAAATGTCTTTCTCTTTACTTGCATGGTAAATCACAATAAAATCTATCTGTCCCTTTCACAGATAGAACTTTGTTATCAGGTTGTACTTACTTCTAACTTCATTGTCGGATTTCTACTTAAAATATTTTAAACTTTTATCCTTTTTTTCAAAGGAGAAATCACAAATATCATTTTCGTCCCTTTTCACCAACTTTTCCTTTTTCCAACTGACTTCAAATTTTTTTTTTTTATCTATACCCCGACGTAATAATACAAAATCATTTCTGTAAATTCAAATCCTAGCTTTTTATCTCCATAAACCAGAAAAACAATACAAAACCATCACTGTAGAATCGGATTCTAGCGTTTCTATCTCTCTAAACCAGCTTAAATAATACAATTTCATCACTGTAGAATCAAATTCTAATTTTTATATCTCCATAAACCGGCATAATAATAAAATATCATCACTAATTCTAGTAAGAGTTGAAAAGAACCGAACAAAGTGGCCATGCTAGCTTAAATTTCGCTGTGTCCCCAAAGTCTTACAGCTAGATACTAAAAACATTTTAAAGTGTTTTCAAAGAAACATTTTTTTTTAAATCTAGAATCTACTTTTAGATCTTCTCCTCAGTTTGGCAAAAGAGATGCTGGGATCTAGAAATTAGCTTTGTCACAGCAATTTGTCGAGCCTCTAGTTCTCTCTCTCTCTCTCTCTCTCTCTCTCTCTCTCTCTCTCTCTCTCTCTCTCTCTCTCTCTCTCTCTCTCTCTCTCTCTCTCTCTCTCTCTCTCTCTCTCTCTCTCTCTCTCTCTCTTTCTCGTTCTAACCCTCTTTGAAATGTTAAGTAAAAATAAAGCCAGAAAATACATCGCTACATGGCGACATACATAAAGATACATGTAAGTAAATAAAGATAGCACTGTACAAAGTTATTTAACTAAAAATATAGGAAGAAAAGTTCACAAATATATTCTTTCATATAATGCTATTTTTGTCACTGTCAGTCAATTCCTCAAGTGACTCGAATTAACCTGGATTAGAATTATTGTTTCTACCCCGAGGTCCTCCTTTCCAAAATTGGCTAGTTGCACCCTTTGGGTCCACATATCCCTCACATAAAAGCCTCAAGAGTTGGGAGAAAAAGAAAAAAAAAAAAGGTTTGACTCTGGTGAGCCAGCTCTATTAAGAGTTTAGAGCTAATGTCTCAATATGAAGTGAAAAACAGAAATGAAGATTTAATATGGGAAAAAAATGATATAGGATATAGGACAAAGGAAAAGGAGAAAATCCTCATAGTCTCAGCCCAGAATAAGGCAGATCGACAGAAAAGAAAGAGTGAGAATGGAGGCGAGATTTAGACAGTTACATCATACAGTGTTGAGCTGAAGATCATATTCTTATAGCTCAATATTAAATTAGCTTTACTAAATAGCAAAAAAAAAAAATGATAATGGCTGCAGCAAGCAGTGTAAAAATTAAATGTATGTTTATAAAAAGTGTAAACCTTAGAATGCTTTAAGATTAAATCAAATTTATAATATTTCCTCAAATTAGAGGTGAAAAAGCATGACTTATATAGGGCGGCAGATCAGAGCCAACTTTGAGAAAGAGAAATGAGGGTATCCTTCCCTCTGCTAGTCTGTGAGAGGTCCTTGGGCAAGACCAATTTAAAAAAAAACATGAAATGATAACAGACAGCAACAATGTGAGTTGATGGGTAAATCAGCTCATTAAAACAAAACAAAAAATAAAGTGTGGTATCGGACAAGGATGTGTGCTTGCTACAGACCTTTTCTCTCTTTACAGTGAAATGATTTGAGAAGCATAGAAGGATACCCAGGAATTAAAATAGGAGGGCACAAAGTAAGTAACATGAGATACGCTGATGACGCTCTATTAATTGCAGAAATAAAGAAGACATGCCACAATTATATGACATCACTGAAGAAGAAAGCAGAATGAAAGGATATGGATTAAAGAGCAAAAATACAGAAGCAATGGTCGTCAATCGAAACAATGAGGGTGCACAGATCAATTCTTTAGTAGCCAAAATTAATTCAAGTTCAGGAATCAATGCAAATACTTGGGCACTTTAATTTTAAGAGATGGACACAACAACTGTGAAATCGCATCAAGAACGGTGCAAGCTGAAAATGAGTTTTCATTGACTGAAATCAGAAGTCACAAATGAATACATCTCACTTACATGAGAAGAAGAGCACTGGAGTGTTTTATTGAACCCATCCTTATGTATGGGTGTTAGGTTTAGATAATTTCAAAAACAAGTACAAAATTAACTGGAGGAAACAGAAATATGGTTCTTAAGGAGAATGCTATGAATCTTATTCATGGACTTCAAAGAAATCAAACTAAACTGTGCTACGAGGAGCTGGCACATCATTGCTCATAAATACCATATGTAAACGACAGGCAGTCTTTTTTTTTTTTGGCCAGGTGATGAGAAAAAAAGAAACTGAAACATCTTGTGACAACCGGATTGATTTTAAAGGAAAATGCAGCAGGGGAAAGAAGCGAGAGAAGATATAGCATGAACTAAAAAAGTGGCTAAATGTAAAATGAGTGACAGATGCACTAACAGCATCAAGGGATAGAGATGTGCAGAAGGTCATGATTGCCTAATCTAAAGAGCAGGGCACCTAATTCATTCATAGAGAATTTTCCATGAATCATCTAAGGATTGCCGTGTTGTTACAAAAAAAAAAAAAAAAGGTTTATCTAATAAACGTAGTTGTAAGCAATATAAACATATAGTGTCTTTGTTGTTTGAACGTAGATGGATATCACATATGTTGGGCGCTGCTCTACATAAAATTATGTATAGACAACCACTGCCATAAATACAGCATAGATTGCAAATATAACATCACTCTCTGGTTCTATAACATTTTCAAAACTGGAAAGTTCAAAGGACTCAAATCACACATAGTGAAAAAAAAAAACATAAAACAAAGGAATGTATTCACAGACAACACTTTGCAGATATGAAAGTTGCTTGAAAAGAAAGATATGAATAGTACAAGGTTTAAATGTAAGTCTCACTTGTACATGTGGTGTAAGCTGACTACCTTTGATTGGTCTACAAATGCAGCCCAAAATTTGTCTTGACCTTTGTCTTGACCTACAAAGACTTAAAGCAAGAAGAAAAGATTTTTCCCCTCTCGTAATTTTTGGAGACAATCCCCCAAAAAATGATTTTTGTGAAAGATGAAGTTAGTTTTGAGCAGAAAAGATAAGAAAAGAGATGATATGAAAGATTGAAAAACCTGCCTGTCGTGCTGGAGGAAATAAAGAAAAACACACACAAAAAAAAGATAATAATAAAATTATGTCACAAGGCTGTTTGAATTGAACCAAGAGAAGATCTCAGCACTTTAAGCCTATATCTCTGTCAAGTCATGAAGGGGGGTTGATTTCTTAAGTCTACCAGCCTCATTCCCATTGTAATTGTTATAAAACAATAATTAAACCTAGATTTCAATGATCTTGTCACAAGCAAAAAAAAAGAGAATGAAGAGTATTAGATCAAACTAGAAAAAGCTATCAATTATTGGCCATGTCTGATTTGGCTAAGCTAATCACTACAAGATTCTGAGACTTCATCCATTTACTTTGGAAATACAAAAACCGTTCTAACAACAAATTAAAATATTATAGTTGGTTTAGAAATAAATAACCACTTAATATCTTTTGGACTATAGCATTTCATCGGCAAGTTCTAGAGGGCCTATGAGGTCACAAATCTGGCCTTGAATTCGGAACTGTGGATTCCATCCATTCATTCTCACTTCTTTACAGCCAAGAGAAGTCAACTGGAATGCACTGTCGTATTTCCTTATGTCCTGCAGAAAGCACACAGATTGATCAGTTGTCCCTTCAAACAGGACCGCTAATTGCTGTGGAAAAGGTGGAAATGGTTCTGGATTTACTTTTTGCTTACTGCAGCGCATACCTTTAGATTCACCTCTAAACTTCATGGCTTGGCAGTGCTGGCATTGGATCATGTCGCCGATTGAGGTCTCATTTTTGAATTGATTAGTGTTGAAGTGAAGAGCGGTCTGATTTGCATCATTTTCTGTAGCCTGGCGTCTCTCTGTTTGTTGGCCTTATGTTGCACACTTTGAAAAGCAGACCTAGATCTTGATTCTGTTTTGGTTGTAGAATTAGAAACTCGAGTAAATCTAGATGTTCTAGGAGTTAACCTTCTTATTGAAGAACCCCCTTGTCTTTTACATGGCATTCTTTATTTAGATCTACCTAGACCTAGATTCTTTGCTAATTTTGAACAGCATCAATCGTTCGGAAGGGTCTGTCCATCAGCTGTGTTTTGGCCACAAATAGTACGGATTGAGACATTGATAAGTGTGTGAATCGCCGTTCAGTATGCCGTGCATTAGGAGACTTCCGTTTGGCGTTAAAAAGTTTGTCTATGGCGTTTGTGGGCCATTAAAAGGTATTCAAATGAGGAAACAATAAAATTTCAAACAAACAAAACTACAGAGACTTCACACTTTTTTTTTAATAGATGTGCATCTTACCACTATAGATTAGGTATCCTACAAAATTTGAAGTCATTTGGTTCAGTGGTTCATAAGCCTTTTGCCTCAGAAATTTGAAAGTCCACAAATATATATAGTATATATATATATATATATATATATATATATATAATTATATATAAATATGTGTTTATATATATACATATAAATACATACATTATATATATATATATATATATATATATATATATATATATATATAATGTATATATTTTTTATATATAAGAGACGAAAATAGTTAAAACTTCGAAAAGCAAAATGTCCCGTATTGTTAATATTACAATGTTTTGTCACTTTAGAGACTGAAGCTTCATGTTAACTAGAACAATTTCATGAAGCAAATGTGTAGTCCTATATAATTGAGAGATTTCAAATCTAACAGAAAGCTGAACTTATTTCCAGAGGAAAACAAAAACAGATTAAACAGGCCTTGCTAGTAATTAGTTACTTCTTATTTTGTTAGGAGCCCGGATGCTCGTTAGCAAATTTAATAACATTGACGTTAGGGCTATCATTTAGAAAAAGTTGAAGATCTTAAGCCATTTCACTCAAAGGTTATCTTCAAGAAAGATAATAGTCAGACTCAGAGGCAGGAGAGGCTTACGGGCCCTAAGCTAGACTACGACGTAATATTTTCAGACTGACCGACATCATTTGCATAAACTCCTCCCACCCAGCGGTACGTAGCATAATCGTTTTTCGCAAACATGCTAGCTCTCTCACCGAGAACGTAGCTGTTATGTAAGGGTTACGTGATGACTGCCAGCGATGCTCTAATGCTACCGTTACTGAGTACTCGCCTGGACCAGGTGCAAGCGCGCTATGGAGGGTGTTTCCACTGCTCCACTGCATGCTCACACAGTGATATTACATAACAATCACATGATCCGAGACAGTTATACAATGTACCAGCAGCAGCAGCAGCAGATTTCACTGGTTTAAACAGCTGACCAGACTGACAGGTCTCTCGCTCGCTTGCGGCTTCCGATGTAAACAGCGCAGGCTGATTTGCACACTTCACTAGGGAAACCACGTGTTTGTTACGTTATGCCTCATGCTTACGGTACGTAACTCAATCTGCGAAACATGGCTATTGTCAGCGGGCCTTAGCTGACACACCTATCGTTCCAATGTTATACCTTAAGTAGTAAGCAATAGAACCAAAGATGGAGGATACAAATATATGCTGAACTTCCTGAACTGCAAGAGGAACTTCAATACCATATTTTAAACCGTTGGGTTGGCTGAACTCATCTTTCACTATAATTTTCAGTAAGTGTGATATCCGCTGTGACAACCGTGGACTCGATGAACCAAAGATAATCCTCCTTTATTAAACTTTTCCATCTTTGATAATCACACTTTCTCCACCCCCGAAACGCCCATGTTGTCCATTCAATCTGTATAAGTTTTGGAGTAGATTTTGCTCTCTCCAATTCTCTTCGTACCAGCGGCAATCGAACATCAACCTGAACACACTCATGCAAGCATTATGACTCCATAAACGAAGACGCTAAATATTAAGGTATCCTGCCGATTTGCAATCAAGACTTCCCCGACTTAAATCACTTGAGTATGTTTAATAATTCGTTTTTGTTTCTAAATTCTTCATTCTCCCTTAAGATTCTTTGATTCATTCGTAACAGTAAATTATAGATTAACAAATATTTTTCTCGATTTGTCAGATTTTTTTATCTCAAAGATAGTTATTTTTTGCAAGATTCATTCATGAATGATTTTGTACACTTGTTATGTGACTCTAAAACAATCGATGAAAATAATTGAATAAACACTTTAAGACTTTTATCTACATGAATGCAGCAAGTGATTTTTTTTTTTACCCCTGACACTCGGCAATCACTTTTAAAACAACCTCAGATAATTTCTCAAGCCATGATGAAAGGCCAGCCAATTTGACTTCTGTAAGCTCATACTTTACATTTGCACAACATTCATTTTACATCCATCAATGAAAGTACCGTAGTACCAGTTTTGTTCATGTACTATACAAATCGACTCCTTTTAAAAGTTTGATTCTCTCATTTTTCAGGACACGATGTCTGATCCCGATACATGCCACCAAGCTGATGTCATCTTTGAAAACATCGGAAGGCAGTGCACCTGTAATTCCCTGGCTTCTATGGTGTATCATGGCATCAAATCTGTGACATCATGGACCAGAAATGACGCTGATGCAATCTTGAACTCTTTATTCAAGAATTTTCAGGAACAGCTAAAATGAGTTCTCTCTTGTTACTTCATTTCCACAAGTCTGCGACATATTTGAGCTGAGGGTCCAGATGCTTACAGGTGAATCATACACTGGATTAGTTGATAGCAATGCTAACACTCCTCCAAACTATAATTTCGGAACAGCAATTTCCAACAAACACCAATATGAGATCTTAACCCTGGGTCCTGGCACGCCATCAATCTCAATGTCAATCATCAAACACTTGGATACCTATTTCGTGTTTGACCCACACAGCAGAAACTCTGCTAGCTTGTTTTGTGCAGACGGTCAAATGTGCTTACGAACTACTCATCTCCACTCGCTCTCTAGCATTAAGCTCTCTCTCTGCATCTTTATGTTTGTTGTCAGCTCAGTATGAAATCATACCCTTTGAACTAAAAAATCTTGATCCTAAAAATTTTCATTTTGCGGAAAAAGAGTTTGAGGAAGCCGAATCGTCTGATTCAGATGATCTTACTCTCGCAACAATTAAAACATTGCGGGCAAAGAAAGCCAAGTGACCTGTTTGTATAAAAAGAAAAGGGAGTTTGCGAACATTGCGTGTGAAAGGCGATGATGCAAGGTATGTCTCCAGTGAAAGCCTCAGTGATATATCATTGGTTACTCGGACAACGATCCGGACTATGTACCAGCTCAAGGCACTCAACACCCTACTGTGTTTCTAGAGGAAGAGCAACACCACACTTCGTCTACATCTCCTCTAAAATACATGCAAGTTTCGATCGATGCAATGAGAGTCGTAGCTCAGGAAACTGAGTTGAGGCCAAACATCAAAACCCAGGAAGAAGAAATCGAGAATGACAGTAGTCGTGACCAAGAGGCGGCACCTACACCTGACACGCAAAATCAGAGCATGCGCAGCCATCCACCAATTGTCTTATTCATCTTCATTCGCCGTGTACTCAGTGGTAAACTCTATGTCAGCAAATGACACAACCGGTGCCTCATGTGCTGACATTTTCTACACAGCCTCGACATCTGAACATACACCGGTTTCCAGCATTCTGGATAGCCCTGATGTCGAGTCTCCAAGTAGGAGTAGAAAAATGAAACGTAATGAAGCTAATTATAAGGACAGCAAAAGAACAAAAGAGCTTTAAATATAGGAGAAGCTTATGTGAATAGAAAGAACAGACAGATTCTTAAAAAGACAATGAAGGAAGGATGTGGTGAGAAGTGCAGAATGAGGTGCCAAGACCGTATCGGTAAGGACCACAGGGAGACTGTATTCAATTACTTTTGGCATAATGGGGACATTCACAAAAGGAGAGGTTAAGTGCGCACCAACGTGGAGGAGTCGAGCAAAAAGACAAGGCGCCAGAAGAGCGTAAAACACCATTTGGAAATAGCTGGACAGAGGCAAGCTATACGCAAAACCATGTTCTCGGACATCCTGGGGATAAGCGAGCAGTTTGTATTTACTCTCTTTGAGAAAAAAGATGGGGATGGTCGTATTCTTCCTGATATGAGAGGGCGCTATTCAGAGATAACACCATGATCTCATTGCATCAGTATTGTATTGTAAGAGAAAACTGAATTTATAAATCTTTCAATATTTTCATCTTGGATCAGGTCAAGCTATCTGCAATATTTGATATGAAGGGATAGCTGCAAGAAGGTCAAATGAGATTGGTTCATGTGATTAAAATTATCTGCTTGGTGCAAGTGAGAGAAAGGCGTGACTCATGTCAAACTCTATTCAGATTCATGTGGCCACCAGAACCGGAATAGATATCTTTTGGCGATGCTTTGGTGCGCATTGAACAAAGTCAACTCTACAGAAATTAAGCACAATTTTTTTTTTAATAAAGGGCTACATCAAGAACGAGAATGATAGTGTGCATACAACGATAGAAAGAGTAAGTAAGCATTTGGAGATCTACCACTCCTCATTGGGCAGGTGTTAGCAGTGCGGCAAAGCAGTTGAGACAGAACTATATTGTAAAGGAGCCTGACGAATCTCGGTTTTCCGACTTCAAATAGATAGCCACAAATTTGAAAAATTTTGACCTAGATGAAAACAAAAGTGAAGCTGTTTAACATCAAACCATTGAAGTTGACCAGTCAAGACTCCGATCTTGTACATATCCAAGTATGACATCGATGGTGAATACCATCGTCTCAACATGTCAAAAAGAATACGGAAAGTGCAGGCCAAGGGGCACTTCAACTACATTCAGCTCTATGTTCTAAATAACGGAAAGGGTCCTGGCATAGACATAGACAAGTATAATGACCTTCCATCCCTCTGCAAAAGCCAAGTTTTTCCTGAAACCCATCACCAGTTTTGTAACTTGTTTAAAATTAAATCCAACCCTTGAGGTCCATGATTTGATTCTGTTAATCTTTTTTTCCAATTAAGTTGTGTGTTTTGATACTTGAATAGTATATTGATTTTTTTTTTTTTTTAAATAAACACGGTTCAAGATAACTGTCTAAATCTCTGAAGTACCTATCTTTGTTCTTTATTTATATATCATGTAGGCCTATATTTTAATAATAAAAATAATCATATCCATGCATTTTCTTTCCTCTATAGTACTTATATTTGGTCTTCCATTTCTGTCATCGCCTATAATATTTAGTCTAAGATTCTACCCAGATATCGTTCTTAATAACTCTCAAAATAAATTATATGTATTTTATATCTCATTCACGCATCCGTGAAAGTATCAGTGATGTGACTCTGTAAATTGAAATTTATACATATTACAACATTCTGAACATACATGTACTTTAATCGTTTTTAATAAAATATGTATCCTTAAATTAAATGTGCAAACTTTTATTAGAATCAAATTTTACGCTTAAAATAATTATAAAAGTGTTGCTGCTATTTCGTTTCTTAACACTGTTTCTTGTTATTGTCGTAACTCGTCTATAAGACATAGAATTTAAACGTAAACTGTCGTAACTATAACATACGATAGTACACGTGTAAACAATTATCAATGAAGGATATCGTAACTTGAGATACGATTGTTTACGTGTGAATTTTGGTTGAATAAAATATCGTAAGTTGAATTACACAAAATGTTTACAATTTAAACTCAAAAATACACAACCAAAGTGTGTAGAGATATTTCAAATACATTTCACGTGAAAATGAATCATATTGGACCATTAGTTACAAAGTTATTATGTTTTTCGTTCCTCCTGTAAAATT
>JAWDGP010002657.1:252500-255000 GCA_033675545.1 Elysia crispata | reverse complement strand
CTCTCCGCGCCAGCCTCCTCACGTCCTGTCATGACCCGCCATCAAGTCTGTGTGTATGTGTGTGTGTGTGTCTGCCAGAGCCACAGACATAACATCTCTGAGCACCCCATGACTTCTCTCTCCGCGCCAGCCTCCTCACGTCCTGTCATGATCCGCCATCAAGTCTGTGTGTGTGTGTGTGTGTGTGTCTGCCAGAGCCACAGACATAACATCTCTGAGCACCCCATGACTTCTCTCTCCGCGCCAGCCTCCTCACGTCCTGTCATGACCCGCCATCAAGTCTGTGTGTATGTGTGTGTGTGTGTGTCTGCCAGAGCCACAGACATAACATCTCTGAGCACCCCATGACTTCTCTCTCCGCGCCAGCCTCCTCACGTCCTGTCATGACCCGCCATCAAGTCTGTGTGTATGTGTGTGTGTGTCTGCCAGAGCCACAGACATAACATCTCTGAGCACCCCATGACTTCTCTCTCCGCGCCAGCCTCCTCACGTCCTGTCATGACCCGCCATCAAGTCTGTGTGTGTGTGTGTGTGTGTGTGTCTGCCAGAGCCACAGACATAACATCTCTGAGCACCCCATGACTTCTCTCTCCGCGCCAGCCTCCTCACGTCCTGTCATGACCCGCCATCAAGTCTGTGTGTATGTGTGTGTGTGTGTCTGCCAGAGCCACAGACATAACATCTCTGAGCACCCCATGACTTCTCTCTCCGCGCCAGCCTCCTCACGTCCTGTCATGACCCGCCATCAAGTCTGTGTGTGTGTGTGTGTGTCTGCCAGAGCCACAGACATAACATCTCTGAGCACCCCATGACTTCTCTCTCCGCGCCAGCCTCCTCACGTCCTGTCATGACCCGCCATCAAGTCTGTGTGTATGTGTGTGTGTGTGTCTGCCAGAGCCACAGACATAACATCTCTGAGCACCCCATGACTTCTCTCTCCGCGCCAGCCTCCTCACGTCCTGTCATGACCCGCCATCAAGTCTGTGTGTATGTGTGTGTGTGTGTCTGCCAGAGCCACAGACATAACATCTCTGAGCACCCCATGACTTCTCTCTCCGCGCCAGCCTCCTCACGTCCTGTCATGACCCGCCATCAAGTCTGTGTGTGTGTGTGTGTGTGTCTGCCAGAGCCACAGACATAACATCTCTGAGCACCCCATGACTTCTCTCTCCGCGCCAGCCTCCTCACGTCCTGTCATGACCCGCCATCAAGTCTGTGTGTGTGTGTGTGTGTCTGCCAGAGCCACAGACATAACATCTCTGAGCACCCCATGACTTCTCTCTCCGCGCCAGCCTCCTCACGTCCTGTCATGACCCGCCATCAAGTCTGTGTGTATGTGTGTGTGTGTATGTCTGCCAGAGCCACAGACATAACATCTCTGAGCACCCCATGACTTCTCTCTCCGCGCCAGCCTCCTCACGTCCTGTCATGACCCGCCATCAAGTCTGTGTGTATGTGTGTGTGTGTGTCTGCCAGAGCCACAGACATAACATCTCTGAGCACCCCATGACTTCTCTCTCCGCGCCAGCCTCCTCACGTCCTGTCATGACCCGCCATCAAGTCTGTGTGTGTGTGTGTGTCTGCCAGAGCCACAGACATAACATCTCTGAGCACCCCATGACTTCTCTCTCCGCGCCAGCCTCCTCACGTCCTGTCATGACCCGCCATCAAGTCTGTGTGTATGTGTGTGTGTGTCTGCCAGAGCCACAGACATAACATCTCTGAGCACCCCATGACTTCTCTCTCCGCGCCAGCCTCCTCACGTCCTGTCATGACCCGCCATCAAGTCTGTGTGTATGTGTGTGTGTGTCTGCCACAGCCACAGACATAACATCTCTGAGCACCCCATGACTTCTCTCTCCGCGCCAGCCTCCTCACGTCCTGTCATGACCCGCCATCAAGTCTGTGTGTGTGTGTGTCTGCCAGAGCCACAGACATAACATCTCTGAGCACCCCATGACTTCTCTCTCCGCGCCAGCCTCCTCACCTCCTGTCATGACCCGCCATCAAGTCTGTGTGTATGTGTGTGTGTGTCTGCCACAGCCACAGACATAACATCTCTGAGCACCCCATGACTTCTCTCTCCGCGCCAGCCTCCTCACGTCCTGTCATGACCCGCCATCAAGTCTGTGTGTATGTGTGTGTGTGTGTCTGCCAGAGCCACAGACATAACATCTCTGAGCACCCCATGACTTCTCTCTCCGCGCCAGCCTCCTCACGTCCTGTCATGACCCGCCATCAAGTCTGTGTGTGTGTGTGTCTGCCAGAGCCACAGACATAACATCTCTGAGCACCCCATGACTTCTCTCTCCGCGCCAGCCTCCTCACGTCCTGTCATGACCCGCCATCAAGTCTGTGTGTGTGTGTGTCTGCCAGAGCCACAGACATAACATCTCTGAGCACCCCATGATTTCTCTCTCCGCGCCAGCCTCTTCACGTCCTGTCATGACCCGTCATGACTCTTCACACCTTCACACTTTGGGAGCCGGTTGACGTCACT
>JAWDGP010002657.1:217500-245000 GCA_033675545.1 Elysia crispata | reverse complement strand
GTAGCACACGCCCCCCTCTAGCGCTAGCGGCGTGTCGCATGATCTGAGCTTGTCATAGACTAGGCGAACGCTTCTTCCCACTGCGACAAGTATCAGCTATCAGAATTATAACCCAGTATGGAGATGAATGACTCTCTCTCTCTCTCTCTCTCTCTCTCTCTCTCTCTCTCTCTCTCTCTCTCTCTCTCTATATATATATATATATATATATATATATATATATATATATATATATATATTTCTCCCTTGCCCCCTCTCTCGCTCTTTAACCGTAGTCGAAACTTTGTTGAACATAGAGTGTGATGATTCTGATCCCTTCAAGGAAAACAACCGTCAGACGAGGTTTAGACAAAACAATAATTTATTTATCTCACAGGTTTTACTGCTCTGTTCTTACGGTAAGGTAAACTTGGTTTTCTTTCTCCGTGTTTCTAGCAGCTCTCAATGCGTGTTTGTTAGTTACTGTGTAGTCTGAGGTTGTGATTTCAGGGCTTGACATATTGGTTCCCGGAGGTAAGTTATCAAGGTCAGAGTGAGTGTGAAGGTCAGTTTTATTGGTAGAGACGTTGAAACCAATGTTTTACGTATCAAACTTTCTATCCCTTTTGTATGACATTAACTTGTAAAATAGCAAAAAACAAAACAGAAATGGAATCTCTTCTAACAGCTCCATCTGCCGCCTAAGCATCATCACTATGACAACCTCGTGATCACCTATCGGTCTCAAGATAAATTCAAAGAAAACGCCAAAACCTCTTGACTGTGCTGTCACTGTGACCACTTGGTATTCTCATCAATAGCCAGTAATACAATGATGCTTATACGATGATTTTAATTCTGATACCGAATCAAACTGTCCTTTTCTGCTAAACGATTCTATTAAGCTTTGCATAAGTTTGCTTAATTTCTCGCGTGTTAGAGCTGGAAGCCTGACGGAGGCTCCAGAGCTTAGAATATCTCTGTAGCAAAGATGGACGTGAACTGGGACATCTAGGGAAGTTTAACTGGGCTTTGTCGGACTGGACCTCATGACGTATGAGATTTCGAGATGTGAGCTTCGCCTCAGGGGTTAGACCTAAGAGAGTTTCTCCTTGACCTGTGTTCTGGGGTTTCTCAAGAGTCTCTGTCGCTAGGCAGGGGTCAGCTCTTGACCTTTGTGAAGTGTGACCGAGTGTCCGCCATGGCAGGGGGAGACAAGCCGGCGGCGCTGACTCAGATTTCTACACATTATTTTGTTTAATAGCTTGGGGTGGAGGAGAATACGTGCTAGAAAGTGAAGAGTTGGTTGTTTCTCTTTTCTAGGTTTGTATACTGTTTAAGATTTTATCAAAATATGTGTAGCTGTATCATGGTGTGATGGCGCTTAATTATCATCAAGAGATTTTCGGACAAACAAGCAGAACGACAAAGAAACTTAGTAGGCAGATAAAGAGACAGATAGAAGATACAAACACAAATAAATAAAGAAATGGATAGACAGGGTGAAGGAGTAGAAAGAGAAAGAGAAACAGAGTGATAAGAGGACAAGTTGCTCGATAAAGACAAACATAGGAGAAGCAAAGTAGACAGTAGATGTTTTGAGATCTCTCAAACAAAAGGATAAAGAGAAAAAGGTTTAGGTGCGGAAATACAGAGAGTGATCGAGTTGTATATTATAGAGGACAAACGAATACTAGCCTTCAGTACAAGCTGTTACAGATGGGAGGCTTTACTCCAGCCTCTGTTTGCAGGTCACCATCGATCGAGGTATATGGATGGTGCAGCGGTCAAACTGCCCAGCGGAAGAGGCTCTCGTGAGGAAAGCCGATGTGACCTTTGTGTGTACAGTCACTGCATCGACTGGTTCTTTGAGCCATCTTTTCTTCTCGTTCTAGAAGTGTGGAGACCTAGAGCTCGGATTTTGTTACAGACAAACTTAGCCACAGGTTCAAAACTTGAGACCTGACGTGGCTGTTTATGATCATTTGCGACAACAGCTGTAATTATAGATACGGATTGTAAATGTATAGTCGTAAATAAGCCTTGATCAGCCTAACATTGTGACCAGGTCGCGCTTGAAAGAATTATTGTTATTTCTAGATATTAGGGTTGCATTGCGTTAGAGAGGTTAGTCAATAACGATGGTTATAACTCGTGTAGAAAGACTGACAGATCATTATGTTTGGTTAGGAGAACCAAGAAACCAGGGCTCCCATTTGCCTGGGCCACTTTTTCTTAACTGCTTTTTTTCATCTTGTCCAAATAGTAGCGCAGGTTACAGAGTGAGTTTGAGCCCAATGTGAGTTTTGCTCCAAACCACGATTATGTCAAATGGATCAATCAAACATATCTTTGTGGTGGCTGCTGAAAGCTTCTAATATTCAATCAGTGTGAATTCCGGTGCCGTCACCACAAAAAACTGACAGGTTACTCTGGGATGAGCGTGACGTATCATAGTTTACAGTCATCAAACTGGTGTATCAAGTTAAAACTTTTTTTTTTAAGAATATTAAACACGAGTTCCCAGTTTCTCGCCATTGTCTGCTGCCGTCTGTGGAGCAGCACAGCTGGATGGGGTGAAGTGATGTAAACACATCTTAGAGATCTGTCTGCGGAGCAGCACAGCTGGATGGGGTGAAGTGATGTAAACACATCTCAGAGATCTGTCTGTGGAGCAGCACAGCTGGATGGGGTGAAGTGATGTAAACACATCTCAGAGATCTGTCTGTGCTGGACTAACCTGGACTAACATTGCAAAAATTGAGCCAGTGGAATGAAGCCCAGCCAGTGCAGCCAGAAAGTCTAGTGATGATGACAACATGATGGGAAGACTTTTTAATCTTCTTAGATCTCAAAAGCTCACTGGCTAAAAATTGGCATTTAAGTTTCGCTTCCGCTTGCTCTTGATTAACAAAGACCAACTCGTCTTCCATCTGATTTGATTACAGAATATCAAGGGTCGGGTTTGAAGTTTTATTGATATAACTTATTAAATCTTTTGTCAGGCACAGAGGTGGTATAAATGGGACTTCATTTCTTAATGAATGCTTTTCATTGTGGAGATTGAACCTTGACCTAAATCTGTTGAGTGCACTTTACTCAAGTCTTGAGATAAGTTCAGCCATCAAACAGTTCTGTGGGTGGAGAAATCTCTTTGATGTTGATGTTGATATGATACATCTACTGTGTCTGAAGATAGCTTGATAATACTCGATATCCATTCAGACTCGAATACGACCAAGATCTGAGGCGAGACCAGCGCTCCGCTACGTGATAAATGCTGGCAACATGACCCGTGGATCCCTCCATCTTCCTGGTGGTGGGAGCACGTGCAAAGGTAAAACAACAGTTACTCATCTCGCCTCTTGTTTGTTTTGTTGGAGCTTCAAACGGTGTTCCAGTTTGCCAGTTGTTGACCTCATTGTCTCGCCGGGATATCGCGAGCTAGCGGGTTTCTTGAGAGAGACTTGATCTAAATTACCGATGTTATTAAAGAGAGATCAAAATCTCAGTGCACCTCATGCTAGTCCCGTCGTTCTGGCGCAGGAGACTTGCTTGTGTGCAGCTGCCGCATGTATTCAAATTTATTTCAGTTCAGAGTTTTTGGTGTCTTTCCTTTTGTATGTTTTACTTTGTTTTGTTTTCGTATTAATATATTCCTTTTTCAGTTTGGGAATCTAAAAAGTCTAGAAACTGTCAGTTCCTTCCATCCATTTAAAACTGAAATCTTCACCTTTGCCATTTGTCGCGCTGTGCCTAAAGTCGATTCTGAATTGCTGACGATTGTTTAAACAAAGCCCTAGTAGATGCTATATTGATCATCTTCAAACTTAACTTACTTCTTCCTTAATCTGCTCCTTTTTAAAGAAGAGCAGCAAAGACGAGCCAAGTTATTTTGCATTACATACTTCGATTTAGACCTTCGGCTCATTCTGTTCCCACCCTAACATCCCCCTCCCCCTCCCCACCCCTTTTCCGTGGTGAGCGTATACCGCATGATAAAACCTGTCGTTTTTTTTAAACCAGCCATCAAACATTAAACAAACTCTCTGGGGTGAAAAGGCCAATACTGTCTGGCTCGAGAACTATGGCTACCTTCAAATAACATAACAATAATCTCGATCTTCCCTCTCAACGAGTTTCTTTGTCATCCGTCGTAGGGCTGCTTGCCCGAGTCGCGCTTCCCTGGCAACACGACCGGTAACTCGCGCCGCTGATCTCATCACGACCTTTGAGAGTTACGACCCTTTCACGCCAGGGTCTTTATTGTGTTTTTTTTTCTTCCCCTAATCTTTTGACAGCTATTATTATAAAAGCTGTCCGTGTTTTCAAGAGCCCGTTACCGTAATGTTCTGTAATTCTATAGAGCCCGAGTTGACGAGGAGCTGATCACTGGGTTTCAATTCTTGCCGCCTGATAAAACCTAAACACCAGAACTGTCAGACCGTGTGACCCACAAGTCAGACCGCTCTCCTGTTCAAATGTTGCCCTTTAGTTGGAACCCGCATTTTCCTTTCATTTTTTTTTTTTATTCCTATAGTTATCTTAGAAGTCTCATACATTGATGAGTTCTTTGTATCAAAATTTTAAACCAACCCACCAATATCTCTCTCCTGCCAGTGACAGTAATACTGTTAACCATAGGTTTCAGCAGTTTCATAGCTGTCACCCAGTAGGTATAATACTGTATTTAGGTATTTAGTCTGTATTTGGACTTCTGATTACGTCTGTCCGTATCAATGTTCGAGAATCGAGCAGCATCCCGTTTATCGGAGGTCAAACCAACCACACGCCATGAGGACTAATCGTTGCTGGTGCCATGGTGCAGTTGTAAAACTTGTGATCAGAGGAAATTATATAAAGTTTGCAATCACTAAAAAGTAACAGGAGACCTTATAAACGCTTAATTAAGCATGTGGTAAAATCAAAATTGATAATTGTACTTAATGGACAACATCATCCGCTAGCGAATAATTTTATTTATCTCGCTAAGAATCTGTATTTGCCTTTTCAAAAGTTTGCAGCTATGTCACGCTCCTCCCCAACAGATGGCCCCTCTCGGAGTGTTTGCCGTGGAGAAGCCGTGCTAAGGCTCGATCGTCATAGAGTGATTTGTCTCATCTATCATTCGATTAAATCAGAAACCCACTATTTGCTTTCCATCCACTTTTTTATTTCTTTTTTTTCTTTTTTGCGTAATGAGTAATGATCCAGGTGACAGAATTAATTCACAAGTACCAACAGGCACTCCTCCTCCTCCTCCTCCTCCTCCTCCTACTACTACTACTACTACTACTACTACTACTACTACTACTACTACTACTACTACTACTACTACTACTACGACTACGACTACGACTACTACTACTACTACTACTACTACTACTACTACTACTACTACTACGACTACGACTACGACTACGACTACGACTACTACTACTACTACTACTACTACTACTACTACTACTACTACTACTACTACTACTACTACTACTACTACTACGACTACTACGACTACTACTACTACTACTACTACTACTACTACTACTACTACTACTACTACTACTACTACTACTACTACTACTACTACTACTACTACTACTACTACTACTACTACTACTACTACTACTTCTATTTAATACTGCTAGCAGTCCTTCTACTGCTGCGGCTAATACTACAACTACAACAACGACAATAACAATGACAAAAATAACACTATTAAGCATAATAACGGTAACAACAGTGGTAATGGTACAATCTTGCTGGCATCAAACCATCAAAGCATAATTTGTGTCTGGAGACTCACGTCGACAGCTGAGGGGCTTTTCTCATGGTTATCGACTTAGCAGGAGGACGCGGCTTTAGAATGCCACACGCAACTTATTGGTCGGCAGGTGAAGGGATGCTAGTCTTTCTTCTTCTATTACAATTAGGATCTCGCGCTGAATTTGTTTCCTTTCTGGGTACAACAAAGAAATCGATTGTGTAAAGTGAGTTAAGCTCTAGAAACTTGGGACCCAATATGTAAACTCTTCCCTCTGTCTTATCTTCTTTCGATCATTTTTTTTCCCATCAGTATTTCTCTCTCACCCTCCCTCCCTTCCTGCCTCTCTCTCTCTCTCTCTCTCTCTCTCTCTCTCTCTCTCTCTCTCCCCCTCCCCTCACACATCTCTCCCTTTCTCTACCTCTCTTTCTCTCTCTCTCTCTCTCTCTCTCTCTCTCTCTCTCTCTCTCTTTCTCAGTATCTCTGTCTCTGTCTCTCTTTCTCTCTCTCACACATCTCTCCCTATCTCTCTCTCTCCCTCCCTTTCTCTCTTTCCCTCTCTCTTTTATTCTATGTCACCGTCCCGTCTCTATCTCTGATTGTCTTTCCTTTTTCTCTCCTTCCCCCATGTTTGTATGTCAGCCAGTGTGTGCATGTGTGTTTCTCCCACTCTGTCTTTCTCACTCCTTTTAACTCCCCTCCCGACTTTTTCTTCCTCTGCCAACCACCCAGTTCCTTGATCCTCACAGGTATGAGAGAAATCAGAACGAGATAGAAAGAATTATAGATAGAGGAAGGCAGAGACTAGTAGAAAAAAAACATCACAAAAATTGAGAGAGAAGAGAGAGGAAGAAGAGATGAGAGAGGGAGAGATAGAAGGAGAGAGAGTAAAAGAGTGTAGAGAGGGAGAAAGAGGTATAAATATAAAGGGAGAAAAAGAGACAGATATAAAGAGAGGAAGAGAGATAGATATAAAGAGAGGAAGAGAGATAGATAGATAGAGAGAGAGAGAGGAGGGGGGGGGGGGGGGGTAACTGGCTGAAAACTCCCAGTGAAGAGCTGTGACTGTATCTACTAGCGTCAGAGCTGTTGTTGTTGGTTATGATAACAATGATGCTGACAGCTGTGGTCGCCGGGTCTCTCTCCGATCCTGGACAGATCAGCCCCACTCGGCATTAAGGTAGCAACATGATTCAAGGTCGGGCCTGTAAGGTGAGTCACGGCCATCAGATACCAGGGCTGTTACAGCAGGCCCGTGAGTTGAGCCGTCACACGTTCCCCGACAAGTAGAGAAGCTTCTCTGGAAGGAGGGTCTTTCGCACTCGTGTACTGAATGATAATTACATGTATGATAAAATCAAATTCGCCTCACTCACTAACAATTTCTGATATATCCTGCCACACATTTCATCAACCCCGGGTTGCTGGAGCACCCAAGAGAAAAGTACCAGCGCTGCTTTGCATAGTTGCAGTAATATATAAAATTTATAGCATTATAACTAAGTGGGATAACCGAGTGTTCGAATCCCACAAAGGGCAAACACAGGGAAGGCCATTTTAGCTTAGAGCTGTTAGTTTCAGCTAAAGCGTGACGTCCTTTAAGAAAATACTAATAGTTGTAATAAAAGAAATAGTAGTAGCAGCAGCAGTAGAGAAAGAGAGAGAAAGAAAAGGAGAGAGAGAGAGAGAGAGAGAGAGAGAGAGAGAGAGAGAGAGAGAGAGAGAGAGAGAGAGAGAGAGAGAGAGAGAGAGAGAGAGAGAGAGAGAGAGAGAGAGAGAGAGAGGAGTTTCTATGCCTTCTGAGCGCTAGGAAATAATTTTTTACCTACAAAGCTCAGTCTCTCTCGCTACAAAGCTGACCATGGTCATCTCTCCACGATGACCACATTTACCCCCACCCCTCCTGAGTCACTATCTAGTGGCTGGTCAATCTCCTCACTGACCACAGCATGGGGGAAGATGGACTTTAGAGATGATCACGAACTGCCCGAGCTTAACCATTGTGTCTTCACGCTTGAAACCAGAATCTGAGACCGTTTATTCTTAGATCAACTTTTTTTTTTTTTAAACTTTGAAACACCACGCTCTAGTTTGTTTTGGTCAGGCGGGGAGAACTCCCTTCTCCTCCCGCTGTCTGTTTAACTCTTTCACAGACATGGGTTGGATGTTGGTCAGAGGAGATCTTCTCTCTTTTATCATCTACATCAATGTTCACAGATTTAGGAATAATAATAAGATTGTTCCAGTAGGTATCACGTGACACTGTTTTCCAAGATGTAACGCTTTCAAAGCTATCGTAGATCATTTCAAAGCTCTGAAAAATTTTTGAAACTCTGTTTGAAATATTTATGTTGACTTGATGGTCATTTCAGGAGATACCACTTGCTAAAGCTAGCTTCCTCAATATTGAAAACTGTAAAATTCTGATGAGGTATATATGATGAAGTTTTTAAACTTACTGGCAGAGACTCACAGCAAGGAAAAACATGAAAATTTCGAACATTTCAGATTCTCTCAGTTGCCAAGAGCTGAGCATATTTCATTGTTTTCTTTCATCAGTGATCTGTGGAATAAAAACAAATAGACTTTCTGCCAAGTCATCACCAGGACTGGATACCCGAGGAGGAGCCAGCCAGGGTATCAAACCTGGGCCTGTCTCTTGCCAGTCCACCGGTCTATTGACTGACCAAACTAGCGCTCACATCAGTCCGCCGGTCTATTGACTGACCAACTAGCGCTCACATCAGTCCACCGGTCTATTGACTGATCAAGCTAGCGCTCACATCAGTCCACCGGTCTATTGACTGACAAAACTAGAGCTCACATCAGTCCGCCGGTCTATTGACTGACCAAATTAGCGCTCACATCAGTCCGCCGGTCTATTGACTGACCAAACTAGCGCTCACATCAGTCCGCCGGTCTATTGACTGACCAAACTAGCGCTCACATCAGTCCGCCGGTCTATTGACTGACCAAACTAGCGCTCACAAAAGTCCACCGGTCTATTGACTGACCAAACTAGCGCTCACATCAGTCCGCCGGTCTATTGACTGACCAAACTAGCGCTCACAAAAGTCCACCGGTCTATTGACTGACCAAACTAGCGCTCACATCAGTCCGCCGGTCTATTCACTGACCAAACTAGCACTCACATCAGTCCGCCGGTCTATTCACTGACCAAACTAGCGCTCACATCAGTCCGCCGGTCTATTCACTGACCAAACTAGCGCTCACATCAGTCCGCCGGTCTATTGACTGAGCGCTCACATCAGTCCACCGGTCTATTGACTGACCAAACTAGCGCTCACATCAGTCCGCCGGTCTATTGACTGACCAAACTAGCGCTCACATCAGTCCGCCGGTCTATTGACTGACCAAACTAGCGCTCACATCAGTCCGCCGGTCTATTGACTGAGCGTTCACATCAGTCCACCGGTCTATTGACTGACCAAACTAGCGCTCACATCAGTCCGCCGGTCTATTGACTGACCAAACTAGCGCTCACATCAGTCCGCCGGTCTATTGACTGACCAAACTAGCGCTCACATCAGTCCGCCGGTCTATTGACTGAGCGTTCACATCAGTCCACCGGTCTATTGACTGATCAAACTAGCGCTCACATCAGTCCGCCGGTCTATTGACTGACCAAACTAGCGCTCACATCAGTCCGCCGGTCTATTGACTGAGCGTTCACATCAGTCCACCGGTCTATTGACTGACCAAACTAGCGCTCACATCAGTCCGCCGGTCTATTGACTGACCAAACTAGCGCTCACATCAGTCCGCCGGTCTATTGACTGACCAAACTAGCGCTCACATCAGTCCGCCGGTCTATTGACTGAGCGTTCACATCAGTCCACCGGTCTATTGACTGACCAAACTAGCGCTCACATCAGTCCGCCGGTCTATTGACTGACCAAACTAGCGCTCACATCAGTCCGCCGGTCTATTGACTGACCAAACTAGCGCTCACATCAGTCCGCCGGTCTATTGACTGAGCGTTCACATCAGTCCACCGGTCTATTGACTGATCAAACTAGCGCTCACATCAGTCCGCCGGTCTATTGACTGACCAAACTAGCGCTCACATCAGTCCGCCGGTCTATTCACTGACCAAACTAGCGCTCACATCAGTCCGCCGGTCTATTGACTGAGCGCTCACATCAGTCCACCGTCTATTGACTGACCAAACTAGCGCTCACATCAGTCCGCCGGTCTATTGACTGAGCGCTCACATCAGTCCGCCGGTCTATTGACTGACCAAACTAGCGCTCACATCAGTCCGCCGGTCTATTGACTGACCAAACTAGCGCTCACATCAGTCCGCCGGTCTATTGACTGACCAAACTAGCGCTCACATCAGTCCGCCGGTCTATTCACTGACCAAACTAGCGCTCACATCAGTCCGCCGGTCTATTCACTGACCAAACTAGCGCTCACATCAGTCCGCCGGTCTATTGACTGAGCGCTCACATCAGTCCACCGGTCTATTGACTGACCAAACTAGCGCTCACATCAGTCCGCCGGTCTATTCACTGACCAAACTAGCGCTCACATCAGTCCGCCGGTCTATTCACTGACCAAACTAGCGCTCACATCAGTCCGCCGGTCTATTGACTGACCAAACTAGCGCTCACATCAGTCCACCGGTCTATTGACTGACCAAACTAGCGCTCACATCAGTCCACCGGTCTATTGACTGACCAAACTAGCGCTCACATCAGTCCGCCGGTCTATTGACTGACCAAACTAGCGCTCACATCAGTCCGCCGGTTTATTGACTGACCAAACTAGCGCTCACATCAGTCCGCCGGTCTATTGACTGACCAAACTAGCGCTCACATCAGTCCGCCGGTCTATTGACTGACCAAACTAGCGCTCACATCAATCCGCCGGTCTATTGACTGACCAAACTAGCGCTCACATCAGTCCGCCGGTCTATTGACTGACCAAACTAGCGCTCACATCAGTCCGCCGGTCTATTGACTGACTAAACTAGCGCTCACATCAGTCCGCCGGTCTATTGACTGAGCGCTCACATCAGTCCGCCGGTCTATTGACTGACCAAACTAGCGCTCACATCAGTCCGCCGGTCTATTGACTGACCAAACTAGCGCTCACATCAGTCCACCGGTCTATTGACTGACCAAACTAGCGCTCACATCAGTCCGCCGGTCTATTGACTGACCAAACTAGCGCTCACATCAGTCCGCCATTTCTCTTCGCTGTTTCTAGATCTTCTCAAACCATTCAGTTTTCAAATGGTTCAGCGTCAGTTTACTCTAACACTAGAGAGGCGTGATGTGGTTTTGGATTGGGGTCTCATCTAACAGGCCCTACCTGTGGCTTGACGTAGGGCGTAAAGCCGGCAAGAACTCCCAAAATCAGTGAGAAGGCAACAGACACGACGAGGCTCAGCTGTCACTGGTTGTAGATGGTAGCAGACCATGTGAAATAGAGAACCAAAGGAGAGACATCAAACGCGCAAAGATGAAAGAGGTGGGGGAGGGGAGGGGGCCGAAACAGATATTATGTCAAGAGTGAGATAAGAGGAGTAAAGAACAGATAGAGATGCACAGAGCATATGCAGATACATAGATAGATGGTTCCATAAATTGATACATAGATAGATAGATAAATATTGAGGCATACACATAAACAAAAACAGAGAGAGAGAAAGGAAGAAAGAGAAAGAGAAAGAGAGAGAGTGAGAGAGAAATAGAGAGAGAGAGAAATAGAGAGATATTGAGGCATACACAGAAACAGTGAGAGAGAAAGAGAAAGAGAGAGAGAGAGAGAGAGAGAGAGAGAGAGAGAGAGAGAGAGAGAGAGAGAGAGAGAGAGAGAGAAAGCGAGAGGGAAAGATAGATAGATATTGAGGCATACACAGAAACAAAAACAGTGAGAGAGAGAGAGAGAAAGAGAGAGAAAGAAAGAGAGAGACAAAGAGAGAGAAAGAGAGAGAGAGAGAGAGTAAGAGAGAGAGACAGAGAGAGAGAAAGAGCAAGAGAGAGAGAAAGAAAGGGAGAGAGAGAGAGAGAGAGAGAGAGAGAGAGAGAGAGAGAGAGAGAGAGAGAGAGAGAGAGAGAGAGAGAGAGAGAGAGAGAGAGAGAGAAGGGAAGAGTTAAGCAGACCAACCTAGACACGGTGAGCAGGAAGAGGAGGACCGCCTGTTACTCTATTTATCGCTTCCAACCGGAGAAAGTTCCATCTATTGCGTGTCCCTCTAGAGAACGTTTTCACAGCACCATGATTGACTCCTCACCAACCAGATGTCAGTGGCGCGTGCTAATGAATATTTCGGCTTTGATGAGTCTGATGAAGGTATGGATGTAATCGCCAATGGTCACGCCACTCAACCCCACTGGTCATCCCACTGATCGTGCGTGGGACTCAACTTGACCAGATGGTCAAGCCTCTGTCCGGCCAGGAGTTACGTCCAAATATGCAAATCATTCCTCATGCCTCAGATGCTCTGTTTGTGACACAAGTCCTGACTTTGATCTGTGGAGTTTCGTGTGTGGTATCAACTTTATGACCAGGCGTTAAGCTCAGGCAGACAATGGGAGTGAAGAGAAAATGACAAATGCTTTATGTACGTTGTGACATGGAAGGTTCGACCATATTATAAACCAACAGTCCTATTGGCATGCCATGCCTCATGCCTCATGCCCGTGGTGTTCTTAGGGCCAAGTCAACGATGTCCACAAGAGAAGCAATAGTTTTTCTACTTGAAAGAAGACAACGCAAAGTTCATTTTGCTCTCGAGTCTCATTATTATGAATTTTTTTTCAGTCATGGTGTTAAGCAAATTACATGTATCTAGTGCGTCATGTGGGGATTTGAGTCGGTTGGTGTATGTGTATGTGGCGGGGGAGGGGGGATCCGTTACTTGGTAGTTCAGCTAATAATAATCGGAGGTGGAGGGTTCGAGTCCTATTTTTGATGATTTGAGGAGTGACAGCTGACTGGGCCAGTTAGCACTAAATAACAGTTTGATTTTAATCTTTCTCTAAACCAAGACGTTAGCTTCTGAAGTTTGTAAAGGTTGATGTGCTCCCATTGTTTTTGGTTGTTGAAACAAACAAGTTAACTTTGACTTACTTCATGTCACAGATCTATTGTAACTGTGTGAGGGAGGAAGGATTTAGATTTTTACAGCCAAAATTGTAACTGTGTGAGGGAGGAGGGATTTAGATTTTTACAGCAAAAATTGTAACTGTGTGAGGGAGGAAGGATTTAGATTTTTACAGCAAAAATTGTAACTGTGTGAGGGAGGAAGGATTTAGATTTTTACAGCAAAAATTGTAACTGTGTGAGGGAGGAAGGATTTAGATTTTTACAGCAAAAATTGTAACTGTGTGAGAGAGGAAGGATTTAGATTTTTACAGCAAAAATTGTAACTGTGGGAGGGAGGAAGGATTTAGATTTTTACAGCAAAAATTGTAACTGTGTGAGAGAGGAAGGATTTAGATTTTTACAGCAAAAATTGTAACTGTGTGAGGGAGGAAGGATTTAGATTTTTACAGCAAAAATTGTAACTGTGGGAGGGAGGAAGGATTTAGATTTTTACAGCAAAAATTGTAACTGTGTGAGGGAGGAAGGATTTAGATTTTTACAGCAAAAATTGTAACTGTGTGAGAGAGGAAGGATTTAGATTTTTACAGCAAAAATTGTAACTGTGTGAGGGAGGAAGGATTTAGATTTTTACAGCAAAAATTGTAACTGTGTGAGGGAGGAAGGATTTAGATTTTTACAGCAAAAATTGTAACTGTGTGAGAGAGGAAGGATTTAGATTTTTACAGCAAAAATTGTAACTGTGTGAGGGAGGAAGGATTTAGATTTTTACAGCAAAAATTGTAACTGTGTGAGAGAGGAAGGATTTAGATTTTTACAGCAAAAATTGTAACTGTGTGAGAGAGGAAGGATTTAGATTTTTACAGCAAAAATTGTAACTGTGTGAGGGAGGAAGGATTTAGATTTTTACAGCAAAAATTGTAACTGTGTGAGAGAGGAAGGATTTAGATTTTTACAGCAAAAATTGTAACTGTGTGAGAGAGGAAGGATTTAGATTTTTACAGCAAAAATTGTAACTGTGGGAGGGAGGAAGGATTTAGATTTTACAGCAAAAATTGTAACTGTGTGAGAGAGGAAGGATTTAGATTTTTACAGCAAAAATTGTAACTGTGTGAGGGAGGAAGGATTTAGATTTTTACAGCAATAATTGTAACTGTGTGAGGGAGGAAGGATTTAGATTTTTACAGCAAAAATTGTAACTGTGTGAGAGAGGAAGGATTTAGATTTTTACAGCAAAAATTGTAACTGTGTGAGGGAGGAAGGATTTAGATTTTTACAGCAAAAATTGTAACTGTGTGAGAGAGGAAGGATTTAGATTTTTACAGCAAAAATTGTAACTGTGTGAGGGAGGAAGGATTTAGATTTTTACAGCAAAAATTGTAACTGTGTGAGGGAGGAAGGATTTAGATTTTTACAGCAAAAATTGTAACTGTGTGAGAGAGGAAGGATTTAGATTTTTACAGCAAAAATTGTAACTGTGTGAGAGAGGAAGGATTTAGATTTTTACAGCAAAAATTGTAACTGTGTGAGAGAGGAAGGATTTAGATTTTTACAGCAAAAATTGTAACTGTGTGAGAGAGGAAGGATTTAGATTTTTACAGCAAGTCATTTGTTAATCCACCCTCTTTCCCTCTCGGCCTAGTCTTTTATCGGTTTGTCTGTCTGACTGTCTGTCTCTCTCTTTCTCTATTTCTATCTCATCTCTCTCCCCATGTCTGCATCTGTCTGTGTATCTCCCTTTTTCTAATCAGTGTGTGTGTGTGTGTCTCACCTCTAGCCAACCCTGCCTCTTCGCCTGATTGTTCTCTCGTTCTCTACATCTTTTCCATGAGTACCTGCCGAGCCCCATTCTCGCTTTATTTTTTTTTTTAATGTCACTCATTTTTCGCGTGTCCTCTCTCACTTTTCCATATTTCTTCATCCAATTTGCATGTTCCTCCCTCATTGCTAGGGCTGAAAATAGAAGAAGAAAGGCTAAACTGGATCGCCCATAATCCTCTATGATTCTGTCTGATAACACTCGGCCAGGATTCTCATCTTATCGGTGGACTCTCATCTGCTGTGAACAGCCCAGGTCCGTCTGCCTCTCTCGTCTGCTGTGAACAGCCCAGGTCCATCTGCCTCTCTCGTCTGCCCTATACTGGAGGAATATCCCACTCAATTAGTGAGCAAATCTTTCCGTCATCCTCTCTAGCTCTCTTCATTAACTGGTATCCTTTAATCTCCTCCACCAACACAAGCCCGCTCTCATTTTACTCACCCCAGGAGCCCCCAAGAGGGTTCTTCTCTCTCACACATACATGTACCCACTTCCGGTCCCATTCTACCCCTCTCTAACCGTTTCCATCTTCTCCGTGTCTACTTCTTTCTGATCCCCACCGAGGACCCGTGTCCTACCTTTCCCCCCATCTTGCCCACATCACCAACCAGTATTTGGTTACTGGAACCCATCTCTCGCACCCACATCCAGTCTTGGCTCACGGAAAGTGGACGCTCCTTGGGAATCCCAGGAGATTTAAGCAGAACATCAAATTGAGCTTAAGAAGGAAAAAAATGATTTGAAAGCAGTAGAAACAAGTGAAACCATCAGGTGGGGAAAAATATAGCGGTCAGACAGAGAGTTCCCTCCTTCCCAGCTCGTTCTTTCTCCCCTTCCCAGCTCTTTCTCTCCACCACCTGCTCGCCATCTTTGTTTACTCTCTTCTTTAGGTTTCTGTTTTCACGGTTTGAATCAGACCAGTTTAAAAGTTTGACTTAAAAAAAAAAGGTCGGATTCTTTTAATTTGTTAACAGAAGTCGAGAGTCGCTATGTCATGGAGAATATGGGTGATATGACGAACAGAGGATGCTTCTTCAAAAATACCGGGCATTTATTATTATTATTATTATTATTATTATTATTATTATTATTATTATTATTATTATTATTATTATTATTATTATTATTATTATAGTTACTAGTAGTAATAGTAGTTGTAGTGGCAGAAGTAGCAGTAGAAGTACTAGTAGTAGTAGTAGCAGTAGCAGTAGTAGTAGTAGTAGTAGTAGTAGTAGTAGTAGTAGTAGTAGTAGTAGTAGTAGTAGTAGTAGTAGTAGTAGTAGTAGTAATTAGTAGTAGTTGTAGTGTTAGTAGTGGTAGTAGTAGTAGTGGTAGTAGTAGTAGTAGTAGTAGTAGTAGTAGTAGTAGTAGTAGTAGTAGTAGTAGTAGTAGTAGTAGTAGTAATAGTAGTGGGTGGTGGTGGTGGTGGTGGTGGTGGTAGTAGTAGTAGTAGTAGTAGTAGTAGTAGTAGTAGTAGTAGTAGTAGTAGTAGCAGCAGCAGCAGCAGCAGCAACTGCAAGCTTGGCTGCTGCCGTAGTTGAGGACCTCCAAGTACAGAATCACCATGAATCCTACAGTAACGAGGCTTTTGGACGCCACATCTTAGTAGCTGTATTGAAATTGTCGTAACATCCGTTCCTTGTTTTAGCCTTGGTACTTAGTTTCTGTCTGGTAGTGGAGTTAGGACTAACCTAACCAGCCCTGTCTCTCGCCTGGATTGAGCGTCTGTGCCCGTAAAAGCAAGCTCGAGCGGCTTAGGAGAGAAAGAACTATAGAAGCCAATAAGCTGAAACCAGAGCATCGCATGTCTGAATGTCGCAGTGGTTTCTTGTTGAGCAGCCTAACACTCTAGGGCTGCAGTAATTCAGGAAGTATTATCTACAACTTTC
Organism: Elysia crispata; assembly: GCA_033675545.1. Taxonomy (NCBI): domain Eukaryota; kingdom Metazoa; phylum Mollusca; class Gastropoda; family Plakobranchidae; genus Elysia; species Elysia crispata. The sequence goes on along the minus strand of JAWDGP010002657.1, from coordinate 228,472 downwards.
AACTCATTACAGGAAATTATGTTCAACATGGATGTCGAGCCAGTTCTCAGAACCCGTAGCTATCTAAGGTCGATTTCTTACATTCGCCAAAAACATCAAACTAACTTTTCGGAAGGTCACGTTAGAGTCATCAATAAATTCCCTGGTGAGATTCCACTGACCACTAGATAGCCTGTCTCATGTGTCCAGCTAAGTGGTCTCTGGACCACAAGCTGCTCGGAATATGACAGGATCAGAGCCAAGTGTATGTCCATCATTGAGTGGGCACTGGTCAAGCTGCCGAGCTGAGACGGTTGGAAGAGCTGTGTGCGGAAGGGCGTGGGGAACCGGTGGAAGAGGGGGGGGGGGGAGGAGGAGGAGGGGAAGTGGTTTGGGAAGAATACTGAGATCAGAGACACCCTTCTTGAGGTTCTTGTTTTCTCTGACCTTGAAATGGAAAAGGTGTGTGTGTGTAAAAAAAAGGGGGAGGGGGATCGAGAGGTATTCTTATCGCTCTCTGCCCACCTCATTACCTCTCTTCTCCCCCCCCCCCCCCCTTCTTTTCTCTCTCTCTCTCTCTCTCTTTCTCTCTCACACTCTTTCTCAGTCTCTCTTGCGCACTTGCTCCCACTCTCTGTTTCTGCTGGCTATTTGTCTGTATCTCTCTATGCCTGTCTGTCTGTCTGTCTGTCTGTCTGTCTGTCTGTCTCTCTATCTCTCTCTATCTCTCTCTCTATCTCTCTCTCTATCTCTCTCTCTCACTCTTTCTCAGTCTCTCTTGCGCACTTGCTCCCACTCTCTGGTTTTCCCCCTCTGTCTCTGCTGTCTAACTGTCTGTCTGTCTGTCTGTCTGTCTGTCTGTCTCTCTCTCTCTCTCTCTCTCTCTCTCTCTCTCTCTCTCTCTCTCTCTCTCTCTCCCTCTCTCTGTCTGTCTCTCTCTCAATGCCAGGGACACCTGCTCGTTGCCACAGGCCAGTTAACTTCTTTTGTCCTATTATTTCCCTGATCTCTTCCTTGTCCAGTCATGGCTTCTGATTTATACCACCGTGTCTTCTCTAAAGCCCGTTTCTCCTCTCGTTCTCCTCCCATCGCCTCAGCCCTACCTCTGCCTCCCCAGGTAAACTGTCTACAAGTCTTCTGTATGACGTATAGGATGTATCGGTATATAATGAATATCATTGAAACAATGCGAATTTGGTTTTCTTTTGCTCACATGTGGACGTCATCCCTCCGCTGCCACCATCTCTCCTCTCTTCCTTTTTAATCACGAGCGTTAAACTTCCCCCCCCCCCCCTTCTCACCTCAACGCACACACTCAAGGTGGAGCGCGAACGGGCTGGCCCAATGTTACCATTTCCGGCCTGAGGTATCAAAACCCAGTCTAAGGCCCCCTAAACAGTACTTTTAGCGCTAGGTCCCGTGAGAAGGGGAGGGTGGCTGGAGGTTGGTATTCCACACAAAGCGACTAAACACAGGAGAGTATAGAGACCGAGATCCACCAGAGGGAGAGATACACTGAGATAGAGGCAGGAGGAGCGCTGGACTCGACTCGACTCGACACGGCGTGTGGAATTATCGCCTATAATAATGTGACCGGGAAGTTTATCTCAAGTCTGTGTCCATCCAAGTGCTTAGTTCAACATTGTTAATCTGTTAAATCAGGATCGCGCATGTTTTCTGGGATTGATTAGTTTTCCCAGGTTTTTGTCTGAGGTAAGGTAAAACTGTAGTTATATGAAGAACCGATATTGCATGTTCCGCCAACAGATTCTGATGTGATGTTTTGAGTTGTAATTTAAGTTTCAGCACTTGTCAAGTGGTTGGAGATTTCAAATAGGCCGAGATGGATTACCAATGTCTGTGATCGGTAAATGTTATATTAGAATAATTAGATTAGATCTGGATCTGGACTTTCCACGCGACTGGCTGTGACAATTCCTCTGAGCTTGATTTCCTGCAATGTTTACAGCGGTAGATCTACCAACCCCGATTTGTTGTATCAGATTGTGAACGAAATGACCATAATTATATTGTATGATTCGATGTTGAGCTGTGCAGATACGGTATATATCGTGGAAACCTCCACGGCTGTTTTGAGAGAAGCGCCGATGTAGTCCTAAGTTTGCAGTGCCGGTTTCGTTAGATTGTGTTTTACTGTGATCCACACTGCAAGCAGAAATTGGCCTCGAAGTATGACATCTAGGCTATCTAGACTGGACATCTAACTTTAAGCCAGCGCTAGAAAATGTTCTTGAACATTGACACTGCAGTTTATGTCCTCACTTCATGGTTTTTCTGAATCGTTTTGATCGCTTTTAGATCTATATAAGGATATACCGGAGTGAACAATCCTGGCATTGTTACTTGTTAACATTATTGTCGGCTCATAATTAGCGTTCAAGGAAAATACTGGGCAGCCGTGCTAACTGCTAACTGATGAAGATCGAGCTTAGATTTCTATTTGTAGCGTCAACTATTCGAACTAGCCATTCTTTATCACCGACCTTTATTTGAGAAAGAAAGTTTGAAATCTAATTGAAAAGTATGATTTTGGTTTTGCTTTCGCTATAGATCAGCTGTTAAGATTGTTTTGAGCAAACCTCGCTGAAATGTTGCTGTGTAGTGCCCGAGTGTAAATTAGTTTTATTTTCAAATGCCTGGTTTGTTTGACAGAGAGATACTGTCCTGTCGCAGTGACAGACAATTTCTCTCGATGTCTCCGTGACAACCTAGAGAAAGCGACATCGATAAAAACGTGACACGTGCCTGTAGGAACAGCTGGGGCCAGGAATAGTACAGTTGATTGGGTTCTTTTTTTTTTTTAACGCTGCCGTAGATTTTGTTTCTGACATCGTTTTGTATTACTTCTCCTGTTATTTAGGGTCATAATATTTTTTTTTAATGTCTCAACTGCCAAGCGTATTTCGAGAGAATCGAATCGGTCTGACATATTAAACCATGCAGGTCTACTGTGTAACCTGCGAAACTTTGTAGCCGGCTCCATGCAGGTCTACTGTGTAACCTGCGAAACTTTGTAGCCGGCTCCATGCAGGTCTACTGTGTAACCTGCGAAACTTTGTAGCCGGCTCCATGCAGGTCTACTGTGTAACCTGCGAAACTTCTTCGTAGCCGGGTCCATGCAGGTCTACTGTGTAACCTGCGAAACTTTGTAGCCGGGTTTCAAAATTGTAGCTCATTGTCATCGCAAAAACCATTGACTGTTCCATCGAGATGTTTCCAGGTGTTCATGGAGCCATAACTGACAAGTTCTGAACTTGAGAGAATGCGATGTAGCTCTAAGGTATGCGATTAGATTGTCGTGCAATAGTTGACACCATGAGAATATGATGAGAGAGGAGAGGGAAAAAGGGGGGGGGGGAGTTAAATTTTGCGATGACTGATCTAGAGAGGAAAAAGTAAATATCGCTGGAGCGTCGGACTGTCTGCCAGTTACGCGTTAATTGGCGTCTCCTAGGCCGTATCTCCACCTGACAGGTTTGGAGATCAACCACCTTAACGGCCATTTGTCCAGGCCTGGGTTCCCTATCTCCAACTCCAATCGAGTGGACGCGGCCTGATGGAGCTCAGACTAGCGTTGACAGCGCGCTGATAGGGCGTCAATGGCTATGACATCACGCCCGGATAACGACCACAATGGCTCTCTGTCCTCCTGAACGCCTTGCCGTGTTACTCCAGAGTTTATGCACGCCTGCCTTTACTGGCAACTCGAGACCAGGGGAAGGGACCGAGAAAACACTTCAGCACATTGAATTAGAAAGCTGTGGTGGTAAGCTTCGATCCATCTGGGTTAAAACACTGGCAGTTATAAACATGCAGCTATCCCACAACTTGTTTATGTTTTAGGATGTTCTTCCTAAAGTTATGCAGAAATGTCACAACCACACACAGTGTATTTCGATATTTGGTGTATACATATAAACAGTACATTAACCGGTCTGTGGGAACCTTTGTAGAAGATGCAGGTGAAGGAGAAGCCGCGGCGGAGTTTGTTTGTATGTGGAGAAAATGAAAGAGATGGGGAAATAGAAGAGTAGGTAAAGTCAACCAGAGAACACTAAGCTTGCTGAGTAGCTAGCTGAGTAGCTGAGTGTCTCCTCCCGTGACGGTCTTTGTGATATTTACCTCCCCTCTCAGGCCTCTGGAGCGCCGCCAGTTAATTACAATAAACAACTCAACTAGGTCTCGTGGATTTTATACATAGGATGGATGGCTTTTACAGCTCATGACCTCAATTGACAGTATCTGTTTAAATACTTGACGGATTCCATTAAAAAAACCACTTTAATTCTGAAAGCATTACCAAACTGTGTCAGTCCTAATTACTTTATGTGACGCCATGTGGAGGTCAAAAGTATACTATATTGTACAGTACATATGTACATCATCTGGTCGATGGCAGCCATTGAGCCAGTTATCTTGTTTTCTTTTTTTGCCCCACACACAATCATCCATTTCTAAGCTGTAATGCACTCAGTCTCCAAAGAATATTATTTTGAATGCAGTTTCGGCACTCGTAGTTACTTCCCGTGTTCTCTCTCCCACTCATCAAATAATTATCAAGATTTTTTTTTTTTCTGAATTAACGACATGCCTTAATAGAATGACGTCATATTGTGTAAAGTTTGTTTTTTTTTTTTGTTTTTTTTTAAATTTAGAGCTGAACGCTACTGCCTTCTTCGTGCCTTTATTGTTGTAACATTGATGACCCAAAGTGCTGAAATTCAGCAATGTCGTCTGTAGTTCTTCCAAGCGCTGTATGTCACCAGGTTTGTGACGCGTGAAAGTAGCAGTGTAGCACGAGTTGAGAGTCGGTCCGGGGTTGGGGCACTAGGGAGCCCCCCCTTGTTTAACTGGATCTATTCGTGTCGACCATGATAGCTCCTCGGTGCTCTGCTACTGAACAGTGGTCAAGATGACCAACGGCTCCCTTGTCTTTTTTTCTGTAGCGGTCCATGTCATCTAAGAGGTCATTAAAAAGCTTTATGAGTGACCCAGGGATGGTGTTGGACGACATGAACCCTTGGGCACGGCGTCTGACAGTTTCATGATGACCGCATGTCGCCGGCGTCACCGTAAAGACCCGGAGATCTTGGCGATAACCCGGACCGCGTCGCGGCTCAGATCCCGGTGTGGCTGTAAGTCACACACTACAGTGGAACATACAGTCTGCCGCCAGGGAGGTCCACCATCCTGCAGCCTCATAACACGCTATGTCTTGTTTCCCCCCTAGTCCCTTTCTAATCGCCTTTAAAATTTCTTCCGTGTGCCCGAGCCTTGTTCCGTGTCGGTTTTTTTTTCTTTTTCACATTACTCTATTTTACTAGCTGGTCAGTCTCCCCCCTCCCACCCCGAACCCCGTTTATCTTCCTCTTATTAATATTTAATATGTTTTTATCCCTTTTTTTTCGAAACCCCCTTTATTTATTTTCAAGTTTGTATCTTCTTTCTTCCTCACATGTCTTTCTGTCTGTGTGTGTGTCTGTATATCTGTTCAGCTATTATAGCCCTCTACTCTCCGCATCATGTTTTTGTCTTGCCCTAGAAGCTCTGGATATAAGACAAAATAAAATTGCCTCATGACAAGAACCGTGACGCCCTGTATCAGATGGAGCTCTGGCGCGAGTTCACAGAGCCTTACATTTCTTATGTTGTAGAGTTCAGATCTAGCTTTGCGTCAGCCCTCTCCTCATCTCCACTTTTCTTTTTGTTTTTTTCCCTATCACAGCAGATTTTACTTGTTGAATGGTATTCCATCATAATCATAAACTGGTCTCCCTAGGGAAATCTTTCAAATACAAGTTTTCAGATTTTAGTCCACAATCTTTTTCCGACCCAAACGTGATTTGGAACATGACAGTTGGGTGTGACAAGCCATGACCCGGATGGGGATTGTTTACTCACGTAGCTCTAATGTCGGCTGCCATTGTTCCAACCTGATTCCGACAGCCCTCGTCACACTCATGCCCCCCTGCTCCACCCAACATGGCGACCTCACCCAGCTCTGGACAGGTGGTGTGGTGCATGCCTCGAAGTCAACTGCCCCCCCACCCCCTCCCCCCCCCCCGTTAAACCTCTGCAAAAATCAAGTTCCTTCAGCCTCGGTAACTTATCTCAGGACCTATTGACCTCCTTCTGTGTTTACCTCCTGAGTTTAAAACCTACTGGTTGAGTTCTGTCCCTCTGTGTTCTTTGGCTTTTGGACATTATCTTTATAGTGTTATGTAATACTTCATTCCTCACTCTGTCTGCCTCTATGTCCCCCCCCCTCTCTCTCTCTCTCTCTCCTCTCTCTCTCTTTCTCTCTCTCTCTCTCTCTCTCTCTCTCTCTCTCTCTCTCTCTCTCTCTCTCTCTCTCTCTCCTCTCTCTCTCTCTCCTCTCTCTCTCTCTCTCTCTCTCTTTTTCTGAATGTGTGTATGTGTCAACACAACCAGAGCTTACGAGGTGGTAGACACACCCTTGAAATACCCGTATTGATATCAAACCAGCGATACAAACATTCGAACAATGAGAGACTAATCTCGCTGTTCCCTTTGTCCAGGAGAACAGTAACTGTTACAGCACTCTGTATTTACAGCAGAGCCAACATTGCGATCTACTGCAGTACAGTAGGGTGCTTGGAAGACTTCTAGAACTGTGTCGAACATCGTGTATTTACTCCACACCAGTGAGGCTTTAGTTCTTACCTACTGGGCTTGGCATTGACAGATGCAGCCGACTGTTCTCATGACGTGTCTCATTCTAGTGGTCCTTGCTTTTGTTAGGAAACAGTTCAGTCTGATGGGGAAATGATGGCAGAGAAAACTAAAAAAAGAAAAAAGAAATTCACTGTCTGCACAATCCAAAACATGTCTCGATCAAAAAAGATGAATCTGATTGAAGGCGAAAGATGGGGTTGGAAGATCGCAAGAGACACAGACAAACAGACAGACCGATAAAAAAATGGAAAGCGCTTTGCTCTGCTTACCTAAGAAATCTTAATAAGGGGCAAATTGTAAGATTTTGTCACTTGATCTATCAAAATCACACCTGTCTACACAGTTTGAGCCTCTGCCATATTCTGGCCATAATCTTCCCCTGTTTTGCTAAGGCTGTAGAGATACGTTCGAGTGATTATAGAGTATTACCCTGTGCGCATAGATCCCATGCTTGGTTCCTGTTATCTTTCGCTGTGATAGCAAGGAACGGCTTACAGGTTAGGGCTGGCTACATGGTCAGATAGGCTAGAACTAGATATCTTTAGCTCTCTCTCTCTCTATTTCTCTCTGTGTCTCTGTCTATCTCTCTCCCTCTCCCTCTCTCTCTCTCTCTGTCCATCTCTCTCCTGGAACGGTCTCTCTCCCTCTCCCTCTCTCTCTCTCTCTCTGTCCATCTCTCTCCTGGAACGGTCAGTACCCTATGTCCAAAGTCTCGTGCTGTCTCGTATGTCGGCCGTGAGTGGATCGACGTAACGCTTCTTCTTACTAGTTGGAGACGGTATTTTGTCTGTCTCAGATGGAGAAGGTATTTTGTTTGTCTCAGATGGAGAAGGTATTTTGTTTGTCTCAGATGGAGAAGGTATTTTGTTTGTCTCAAATGGAGAAGGTATTTTGTTTGTCTCATATTCTTCCTTTGTCGTCAAGAGGAAAAAAAACAGCAGAAGGTAGCATTAGAAGTCTTGAGCGCGTTCTTACTTGTGAGCAGTCTGACATGGAAAGTTCTTAGCGCCGGAAAGAGAATTCTCACAGGTGCTCTTCTAGCAGCTAACGACAGGATAATAATCTTTCACTATTCACCGTTCATTTTTTTTTTTTTTTGGTCAAAATGTATGTTACTCTCTGGGACATTGAAATCTATCACATTGAGCAAGTCAGGCCAAGTTGACTGAAGCAGATTGTTGGCTGGAAGTGCTCTCTCTTGTGCCTGAGTCAAGTTTGGTCTGTTAAGGCAGACACCATGTCTGAATTAAGGAGTGTCACCACAGTTGATCTGGAGAACAAAAGGAACTATGGCAACAAGCGATTATGTCTGCTGCGGTGTGACGGTGTAGTCACTTCCCCATGGAAGACTCGGCCATGATGAGTTTTGACTCCCAGAAATCCGAAGACAGCTCGGGTTGAAGACCCACAGGAGTCGACACGGTTTGCTAGAGCCGACAGAAATCGGATAACAACCCGCGCCTCATTTCTCTCGCAGAAAGTAAAGAGTTTTGCCAGAATATAGCTTTGTTGTATGAGCTTATCTTCGATGGGTGCTCGGTTACGCTCGGTTAAGTCAAGCTTATCTTGGATAGGTCCTTGGTTACGCCCGGTTGTGTCAAGCATCTGGACTCGAGTGCTAGGCTCTATCTTGGAGAACTTCGGGCCTGCATCCTGCTAGAACTGGGCAGAACTTGTGCCTGGGACTGTGTCGCCGGTCTACCATCAGAGGACACTCTAGAGGCCGGAGCCCAACTAGTGCACAATCCGAGTTTGTTTAGTCCAGGCGCGGTCTATTAGTCCAGTCAGGTCCTTCAGCACTGCTTTGTTTGCTCACTGATCCCAGGCCCGACCGGCCGGCACGGAGAGAAACGGTCGGGAGAAAAAGGCAACAGTGTGGGCCGATCACACCAGATTCACTTCAGGAGAGAGAGAGAGAGAGAGAGAGAGAGAGAGAGAGAGAGAGAGAGAGAGAGAGAGAGAGAGAGAGAGAGAGAGATGTGAAGAAGACATCATTACTTTTCTATGTCCTTTAAGAATATAACTGTCTAATGAACCTTTGATAACCAGGTGAAAGGATAATTTTCACCATAACATTATTTTTTTGTTATATTGCAAAACAGGAGTGTGCAGAATCGCGCTTCCTGCCCTGTATACCTAACCCAGAAGAAAAAAAAAAGATTTTCGTTTCGTCCATTGCAACATTTTCGTCTCATTATTTCAAATTTGTGCAGCAGTGTTTATTATTCCAACACATTTCCAAGCCATAGTTAAGAGCAAAAAACCAGCATGCTGGTCCGTGTGAGATTTGTCATCTCGTCTAGTCTCGACCAATACTAACCTCATATACTCTAAGATAGTCTCAGAAAGATCTACCCTGACCTGCTCTCCCCTCCTACACGGTTGGGATGACCGTCGTATAGTCACGACCGGCGCCAGGTTTTATCACACGCTACAAGCTTAGTTATCGCTGCTGTGTGTAGCCAAATGTTTTAAAGCTATGTGGTTGACCGATTATTTCTAACAAGCCCTTTGAAGTCAGAGGTGATATATCTTGTTCATGATGACTAACTATATGCGGAAATCGAGATCTTTGATCTCTGCCACTTGTGATGTAGGCCAGGTCGTGCCATTTAGTCCTGGTGAATATACGAAGAGGAGCTTTCAAGGCCAAAGTAGGACGTGTGTTCCCAATGTACATTGAAGAGTGAGATGACGCAGGACACTTTCGCCCAAGGTTTTGTGTGAGGGAAAAAGTTTAAGAGTCAAATACAGCCGCTACGGAGGATTTAATCTTTAGAAGCCAAAATAAAAGTTTAAGAGTCAAATACAGCCGCTACGGAGGATTTAATCTTTAGAAGCCAAAATAAAAGTTTAAGAGTCAAATACAGCCGCTACGGAGGATTTAATCTTTAGAAGCCAAAATAAAAGTTTTGAATTTTTTTTGTTTTGTTCCAATCATCGCGGATTTTTGCAAGTTTATCCAATATAAGAATGAAAAGCTCGATACACTGACCCCAACTGGACTGGTCAGTTATTAGATCTAGAGATCCGAGAGGACGAGAGAGGCGTGTTTCATCTTTGACCCTGGTTAAAGTTTGTAGTGTTTGAAGTTGTGTGCTAAGCTTAGTTGTTTCCTTGTTGTTTTTCTCTCATCTAACACTATCCCCAGCTTCTAACTTTATAGTTCTTGTCTGCTCTCAGGGATGCTATCCCTTGAAAGATAGATCTATCTCTATGCCTGCAGTGTTCTAGTGTGTTGCTACCTATCACATCAACGCAGGTAAACAGCTACAATTATGGCACTAGCGAGTTTTGGTATTTGATTGTTTTGCTCTTTTTATTTTCCCGCAAAATATTGTTGAAGAAGATGGCGCCGGATGAATCATAGTTGTGATGCGAGTGAAACTTCTTCTATTTCAAAATGATTGTATACTCAAGTCGTTTCTTTTACTTCTTTTTCCTGACAATCTAAATTCACACTGTGTTAGAATAAAGTACTCGTGCGATTTGCTTTGTTTTGGATGTTCTCTCTGTGGTTGTTCTCTGTTGAATGATTGTGGAATAACACCAAGCAGGTCGGGATGATGTTGTTTAACGTCAGCCACAATCACGCTTGTGTTCGCTCACATCAAAAGTTGAAACTTTATTCCATGAGATTTCCTTCGTCTCACAAAACGTATGAAGTTTGGAGCAACGCCCGCTTCATTTCCGTCCCGAATCGTTGCTACATGCCTCACACGCGCATGCGTTCTTCTACAGCGGAAATGATGTCATCAGATCTGCGGCTCACGCTGGAACAAGGACCGGTTACCGCCCCTGTTTGTGAGGCAGGTCCAGGACCTGCAGGACCCACAACTCTGAGCTTATTGGGAAGAGCCTGAACCACGCCATCCTTCTGGTACGAACACATCAATCGATCCAATCCTAGGTTTTATGCTCTTCTTTGTTTTCTCAAACACCCCTTTCCCCCTATACACACACGCAAATACAAAACGAAGCAATAAAAAAATCCTTTTTCTGATCTTTTTTTTTTTCGATAAATCAAGCAAAAGTTATCCAGAGGCGGTAGGTTTGAAATCTCTATCTGCTTATAAACAGCTAGTCTTGTCAACTTAGTTCTCATTCACCAGTCAATAATGGGGAAGTTCTGTCTCTTTAACTTTCTACAGCTCAGTTTCATTCCTCAATGTTAAATACCTCAGTAAACTGCTTTTTTTCCGCTCCTTTCATTGAACGACTTTGGAGTCTTAGATCAGGAACTAGCTTTACCAACCAGTGGTTTACAATCAACACC
>JAWDGP010002657.1:210000-212500 GCA_033675545.1 Elysia crispata | reverse complement strand
GTCTGTCTTGCTGGGCCGCATGTGTGAGACAAATCGCTCGAGACAAAACCTAAGATCAGATGTTACTGGTTGACCCCGGCATGTGAGTGGGCGGAAGTCCTGAACTTTATTCTGGTAGGCTAGAAGGAAAAAATCCTCTAAACCCAAACTAATGCAGTGATCCGCTACTTCCGGTCGTGTGACGTCATTATCTAAACACAAGCTCCGCCTGGTATAGCGTCTTCTGCTTCTATTCTTCCCCTTGTTTTGATCTAGTTGAGAGATACAAAAGAAAGTAATATTTTCTGTGAAGGATACTAGACCTATCGCCTATCCCAATAACTTGCAGGGTATATCGGCTGATGAAGATACGCCATGGTAGCGAGGTAAACTTCGGAAACCACATTATCTGAACAGACGAAGCCTCACACAATAATTATGTTACGGTAGGGGACCTGCAAGTTAAGCCCTGCAGAGCCTGGATCTACTTGTCTCCTTCAGATTTAGGAGAAGCAAACAATCTACAACTGCGAGCTTCTCATAAGACAAGGCGACACGTCACTGTGTCCAGCGGCTTTCCTCGGCTGACCACTCCTAGAGGGCCTGGCCCAGGGATGGTAGACCTCCTATCATGTCCGACTCGGTGTGAGGTGGACACTTACCGCAGTTCTCGTCTGTGTGGACCTGATTGATCCGCTCTGTTGTTTGACCTGTTGACCCGCCACTCTAAGCGTCCATTATAACCGCTTATCACCGATCAGAGGGCCAGTCGGCTGACGAGGGCTATCTGATTTATGGCGTATTGATGCCGCAGTGGAGGCACGCTCACTAGTTGAATTTTCACCTTTTATGAACTATTCATGTCATGGAGCATTAGCAATAGCTTTGCCTATCTGTGTGTTGCATAACACCCCCCCCCCCTCCCCATACCCTTCCTGGTTCTCTCTGCTCATTCATCCTACAGCGATCTATAATGTATTCTATAGGTGGAACCTGAGCCTCTTTCTCACAGGTGGCAGATCATAGCCCACTGCCACCTAGCGGACATTCATAAAACCGTGATCGATTCGATATTCAAATCTGACGCAGGTGTCTCTGTCTCTCCTGTCCGGCTGCACCCCCGTGGAAGACTCCTTCTCTTAACTGACCACGCTCGCCATTATGGGATAGTCATGCAGTGGTCAATGATTGGTCATTTCACACCGTTTCTGTAGCAGAGGTGTGGAGTTTTGTTTCACCTGGCAGCCGAGCCCCATACAGATTTGTGAGATTCTGGTGAGCCGCATTCGAGATTTCTATCAGGGTTAAATAATTATAGTCTTAGATGATCCTACACCCGGATTTAAAATAGTCTCAGATGATCCGATACCCGGGTTGAAAATAGACTCAGATGATCCGATTCCAGGGTTTAAAATAGTCCCAGATGATCCAATACCAGGGTTTAAAATAGTCTTAGATGATCCGATACGAAAGTTTAAAATATTCTTAGATGATCCGATACCAGGGTTTAAAATAGACTCAGATGATCCGATACCCGGGTTTAAAATAGACTTAGATGATCCGATTATTCCCCGTATTATAATAATTCTATTTTAGAACAACGTGGAAGTTTCGCGCGGTTTTTTTTTCTAAGAAAACATGGTAAGTTTTTCTTTTACATTCGATATAACTGAGGCTGTTATCTGAAGGAAATAATGTTATGTTTGTTTCAAAAGCCAGATCTAACTTGAGATGGTGTGGGTGTGTGTAACGGGGATGGGAGCGGTTGTAGTTCTGAACTCTTCAATGTGCTTGTGGGGTTACATTGGACTGTAAACAATTAATGCTTCCAAATGTCACAATGACTTCTTAACTCGCCCCTCGGGAGCAAACTTTGGCCAGTCCACAGCCAAGATAGGGATGGTGACAACAACATTGCTCGAGTACACCAGTTTATACATCACACAACTCAATACGACATGACTGTGTATGTTTGTGAACTTTGCTTTTGATAAATATTTCTGAAATGCCCGTTCTGCGCTATAAATTAGCTTGCACGTGGGATCAGTGAAATGACATAATGCCCAGGCACATGCTGCAGCTGGTGACGATGTTTCTGACCCGTGCAGTGTGATCCACGGCTGCTGCGTCGCCCAGTGGTCTGAAGCCAGCAGCCACCATCTGATTACCCTAACTCCTGAAGAGTTTTTTTTTTCTTTTTCTTTATTGGTTTGAAAATTTTTTAAATGGAATAAGTAAAGAAATGTAAACTGTTTTATCTGTTTTCTCTTGCATCTCTCCTTGTTTTCCCCGAGGAAAAACTTGTCGGGAGAATGTTTTTCCTACATTGATGGTTTTTCCTGTGTAGCTCAAGCTTTGCAATACTAGCCCAACCATAAAGCTAATTAATTTATTCTGTGTCGCTGTCAAGATTTTTTGTTTATAGAAATGGCTAATGGCGGGCGTGTCAGTCATTGAATATTGTGTTGTGTATATTTACATTCTGGCTTTAGGCGTCGCTTTCTTTATGATGACTGGTTGC